>PVKB01004898.1:0-119608 GCA_004027205.1 Ctenodactylus gundi | reverse complement strand
TAAAAATGTTACTCAGACCTTAGGGACTCAGGAAGATACTGATTTAAAGATAGAGCAAAAGTTAGATGCTTTGTTTTCAACTGTAAATTATTTGGGAGATCAAATTCAAGGGTTGAAGGTTAGGTCTCATTTACAATGTCATGATCATTTTGAATGGATTTGTGTTACTTCTAAGGCTTATAATGAGAGCACCCATGGGTGGGAAAAAGTTCAGCAACATTTGCAAGGTATTTGGAGTCATGAGAACTTTTCCCTAGGCTTACGAGAATTACATAGAGAGATTCTAAATTTAAAGGATTCTACACCATTGAATATTGATGCAGCACAGACTGCTGCTGATATTCTTGATCAGTTGAAAGATATGTTTCCCTCCTGGCCAGATTTTTCCCACATGTTGTACGGATTAATTGTATGGGGAGGAATGTTACTAATTCTATGCTTGATTCTTCCTTGTATTGTTTGCAGTGGAATGGAAGGTTTCCAAACTCTGGCCGCTAACATTCATGGTCTTAAGCTACGTGGCAAACCCCCTGGCTTTGGTGTGTAATTAGGCTGGTAGTCAAAGATGGGTAAGATTTCTCTACAGTTCAAACAACCTAAGACAGGATACGTGCCACGCTGCATGTAGTCTGATGACGGGTAAGTCCTGACTGTACGGGGAACAACCTAAGACAGGAACAGACTCCACCGAGAAAGCCTTGCAATTAAAAAATAAAAAAGGGGGAAATGTTGGGGCCCTCACGGGCCGGCCTGAGAGCCTCACCATTGCAGACCTAGGCAGGGTTCCTTCCTACAAAGAATTACTACCTGCCCTTTAAGCCTAAGCCTGGTATTCTTCCTCACACTCTTTGTTCTTAGCAAGCATTGATGGGGAAATGTGGAAGCCTGTGAACAACTGGGGTATAGGAGGAAAAACTGCAAAAAATAAAGTGTCTTTTGCAGTGTCCCTTGCAAGAGTCCATGTTTTTTATTTTTTAATCCGCACTCTCCCACTCGAGTACACGTTGACTGACTGAGCAGGCTCCGTCATCTGTGTGTTATTTTGAACAGTGAAGTTTAATCTCAATGTATTTGAGTATTTTCTAGGTATCAACTACAGACTGTCCAGATTCAATTTTATAAATTTATGATGGTTTTGTGCATTAAATATAAGCTATATTCCAAAATTTGAATTTCTCATGTTAGTGACATGTGATATCATGGTGTCAACTACAGTGAGCTGCATCCACATCTGTGTGAACTTGTCACACTTATTATATGGCAAAAGTGTAAGGATTTTTCAACTGTAAGTAAGGACTCTCTCCATTGACTATCATGTATGGAAAGGGGTAAACTTCTGGGTGAGTGTCACCTAATCTAGGTGTTCTAATTAAAAGATGGTCCAGGCCTCTGCTAAAGTCAGAATGTGGAAGCAGGAGTCATGTTCTCTCGCTGGCCTTGAAGAAATAACTATGAACTATGTACAGAAGGGAATTTACCAGGAGCCCAAAATACCAAGGAATTCAACTCTGGCAATAGACTACAGAGTTTGGAAGGGAATGCCAAGTTCCATATTACCATATGCACAGGTGGTTGAAATCTCATGGAACCTTGAGCTTAGCTGTAGCAGGACTGTCCGGCCTCTAGCCCATGGAAACTGTGAAGTAATAAAGCTGTAGCATTGCTGTTTTGTTGTTTCTTTTTAAAATTTTATTAGTATGTGTTTGTAATTATATAATTATATAATAATTAGATTTACCATAGGGAATTAGTGCATATACCTAACAGAGCTGTGTTATTTTAAAATACTAAGTATTGATAATTTATTCTGTTGAAATATAAAATTAACATAGGCTCTTTACTTTGTTCTTGGCTAAAATATTAGCTATCCCTGCTTAAGTCTGTGTTACTGTAATGAAATACCTGAGACTGGATAGTTTATAAGGTGCTGAAATTAATTTTGTTCTAGAGACTGGGAAATTCAATATTAAGATGCTGGCATCTGTGAAAGTTTTCTCATTGCTGTAACATCATAGAAGGCTTCACATGGCAGAATGGCAAAGATGGGGACAGCCCTTTTACACAGCATCAGTTCCATTTTTTACTTTTGATTTTGAGATAAGGTCTCTCTAACTTGTTAAGTTACTTGGGTTAGGATCAACCTTGTGATCCTCCTGCCTCAGCATCCTGGAGTATTGGGAAAGCAGGCCTAGAACCCTACATCTTAATGTTGTTAACATGACAACTGAATGGGAACCTCATCCTTGTTCTCCTATTCTAGGTGTTCTGGGTTACTGCCTAGCGGAGGCAATAATAAGCTGAGACGTGCGATACGGAAGTTATTTCAGCAAAGAGGAACTTGCGTGCTCAGGGATAGAGAATGGTACGTACAAACGACTGGGCATGAAGGAAGAAAATGCCTCATCCTGACTTGAGACACCACGAAATGCTGTCAGAATAGCTGAGACCATATTTGTGAGAAAGAAAGAAAAGAAAACAAAACTTCCTTCTACTATTATATCTCCTTCAGCAGAACATCAGGTGAGGGAGTCCCAGAGTATGTTTTATTGACCCCAACAGCTTTTAGGATTTTTTTTTTTTTTTTTTTTTTTTTTTTTGCAGATGGAAGTGAAATAATTTTCAACAGAAGTTTGAAAAAATCTATTCAGTGGGGAGAGAATAAAATATTCTGTCAACTAACTTAGAGACCAAATAACTAAATGATTGAATTGCCCCCCTTAGGATGATACCAGCTGACACGTTAATTGAGAGAAGCAGGATTTTATTCTACATCTAGAGAAGAAAAAAGACTTTTCTTTTTACAGTTGATAGATTTCCTCCGAGTGGAGAGGCATGACATCACTTCGCATTGTGACTTGATCTCATTTCTCTTAAACTAATTAAATACTCTTTTTATATCTTTCTTTCGTTGTTAGGGGGATTTTATATAAAATTACATTGACTGTGTTATTTATTTATCTTGTTACAGGGAATTGAATCCAGGGCCTTCACAATTTGCTAAATCTCCAGCCCATGATCTAATTTTCTATTTGCAACAGGGTGTCATAAAGTTACTAAATTTCCCATGCTGGGCTTGAACTTGGGATTCTCCTGTCTCAGTCTCCCAGAGTGCTAGGATTACAAGTCTGTGCCATCAGGCTTGGCTTAAATTGACCATGTTAAGGTGAGCGATTCAATAGTTTTCATTACACTAACTACCACCATTTAATTTTAGAACTTTGTATACTTCCAGGCAAGATGGCAGCTGAGAAGGAATACTGCTTAAGGGCACCTCACAAGTTTACACTCAAAGTTGAGATAAAGTTAAAAACTACTTGCTCACCTTAGCTAGGAGAAGGAGGAGAGCTCCAGGAATTGAAATGAGGCCATGGGAAGGTTGCAAATCCTGTAGATACATTAGAAGCTGAAGAACACACCAGCCTGGAAGGCCACCAGGCCACCCAGGAGGGATCATGAGCCACCAGCATCCACAGACCAAGGTATGTCCAGAGCTAAGAGTTGCAGGAAATGACAGCAGCCGGCAGCTCCAGGCTCCAGAAATGCGCCTATGTGTGATATAAACTGTAAGCACACTTCAAATTTCCCATTGGAAAGGCCACCCTGTAGCTGAGCACCCCAGCTCAGGAGAAGCAGCCCTTGGCAGCTATACTAAGAAGTAACATAGGCAGGACACATTTTGAAAAAAGCCCAAGTCTGAACTGTTTAGGGAAAAATTAGCCATAGATTGCCCACACATTAAAGCTCTTGGGAGCACTCTTGATCACTGCTTAGGAAGGAACTGGTACAAAGACATAGTTGCAGTGAGGGAGAAAGGCTACAGACCTCCTGAAAGGTTCCAGTGGCAGTGACAATAGGCTGCAAGGTGGAGAGCTCTGGCCTTGGGGAGGGAAGTCAGGACAAATCGAAAGCTTTGCTGAAGGCCCTGGGAGTGAACACGACACCTTAGAGGCCATCAGACCATTAGGTCTCTTTCTCACTGCTTGCTCCAGCACAGAACTCAGTGGGCTTTTGGCTCGCCCCCATACCCCCTCATACATGTTCAAAACAAACAAACAAACAAAAAAACTCAGGCCATTAAATTGAAGTCCCTCAGCAGTGGAATCAAAGGAAGACAAGGAAATGGGGCACAGGCAGAAAGGCCTGACTCCCCAGAAATTAATGTTATGGCCCCGGAAATGGTGAAACTCATAGGACAGGATGTCAAAAACCATGGAGACCAGCTGGCCCATGTGAACACTCAGTTCAAACAAGACATTCTTAAAGAAATGGAAGTAACGATCAGTGAGCTTACATAGGAATTTGCTAAGCTAAAGGGTTGAATTAATACAAAGTTCATGAGTTTGAAGAAGATGTAAATAAAAGGTTGGCTGGGATAAATAAGGCAATGTAAAATATGAAGGGACATTTAATAGAGAAGTGGAAATTCTGAAAAGAAATGTGTCTGAAATTCAGGATATTAAAAACTAATTTGAAAGCAGAGAAGTCAGCTCAAACACTGATTGCTAAGGCAGAATTTCAGACCGTGAAGACAAGGTTCAAAAAACTAATGCCATGATTAGGCATGACATCAAAACAAGAAGTGAGCAAAATAGTTGAATACAATAGCTTATGGGTGACTCAAAGAAACCCAATTCTTGAATTATGGGTGTGGAAGAAGGTGCAGAAGACAGCACACAAGGTATAATTTATTCACTAAAGTCATGGCAGAAACTTTTCTGAATGTAGAAAAATTAATATTCAGGAATAAGGAACTTATAGAACACTAAATAACCTAGACCAGAAAACAATCTTGCCTTAACACACCATAAGCAAAATCTGTGTCTTACTTTTCATAACTGTGACTCTACCCAATATCCACCCACAACTTAGGGGAGGAAAAGTTTAATTTAGCTCACACCTTTGGATGGTCACAGTTCATTCATGAATAGGTGGCATCAGTGGAAGGATATGCTAGAGGTGCAAGTCGGGGTAGCTTTGCACAGAATTACAAACAGGAAGCAAAGTCTCATCAAGTCAAGTCAATTCAAGTACAGATGAATCACGGAAGGAAGGGAGGAAGCAGCTTGTATATCCTTCCATGCCCTTCCCAGTGATCCACCCTTCTGGGTCAAGCCTCAGTGTTACATGCCTTCCAGGGGTGGGAGCCCCCACTACACACCAGTAATCTGACACACATACCTGTAATCCAATCTACACACCTGCAATCTACAATCAGCTACACTCATATCTTCCATCTCACACCTATAATCCACCCTTCCAGCCCAGGTTCCAGTCTCCCAATAGCACATGGTTCCATAGACAATTCCGAACACCCAAATACCTGAGACTTTTGGGGGGCACATTCCAGATCTAAACCACAATAACCCCAAGAATTCAATACAAAGAGAGAATATTAAAAGTAATAAGAGAAAAACAGACATTATTCTACCAAGGCAAGCCCATCCAAATAACTGCAAATTTCTAAATGTAAACTTAAAGGCCAGGAGAGGCTGGAGCAAAATCTTTCAATCTTTAAAAGAAAGCAAGTGCCAACCCAGGTGATTGAATCCAGTAAAATTATCTCTGAAAATTGAAGAAATAAAAATTTTTTGTGGCCAAGAAACCCTAAATAAATTTCAAACTACCTGCCCAACACTGCAGAAAAACACTTGAAAGAATTCTAGAGAGAGACAGAGAGGAGTGGCACCAAAGAACACAGAAGAAAGGAAGCATCAAAAGGGAAAGTATAGTAAAAAGAAAGAAATTTTAAAAAGAACCAATACTAGAAGAACAGGACAATAGCAAGAATTGGTAAAAATCTTACAATAATTACTCTCAATGGTCTTAACTCGCCAATGAAAAGAGAGTGACCAAAAAACAAAATTGAACCAGCTTCCTAGCCACCATGACATGAGCAGCTTCACTCTACAATACCCTCCCACCATGATGCTGTGTCTTGGGGCCAGGTGATCATGCATTGAACCCTCTGAAAACACAGCCAATAAACTACTTTAAATTTTGGGTGTCTGAGAGGAGGAGGAATAGCACAGTGATTAGAGCACTTGCCTAGCAAAAGTGTGGCCCTGGGTTCAATTTTTCCAGCATCACATATTCCAGTTGTGTTGGCACACACCTGTAATCTCAACACTTGGGGGTACAAGGCAGGAGGATCACTGTGAGCTTGAGGCCTGCGTAGGCTGTATGGTGAATTCAGGTCTGACCTGGGCAACAGCGTGAGACCTTGTCTCAAAAATATTTTTAAAAACAACAAAAATTATGAGTATCAGGTATTGTGTTTGAGCAATGAGAAAGCTAAGACATCAAGCAGAGCAAGGAGGCACATCTCAAGACTCTGCTCGCCTTCTACCCGCTCACAGGTGCTCCATTGGTTAAACCAAGTCACAGACCAGACCCAACATGAGTAGTTAGATGTGTCATGTGTTGAGGACAGAGGGATCAGCAGAAAAATGGTCTATCATGAAGTTCTGAAGGGAGCAAGGAACATAGAGCCTGACAACACATGACATATCCTCCTCTTCAGAACTTTGGGCACATGGGACCATGGGACTGGGGGTGTAGCTCAGCAGTTAGAATGCTTGTCTAACAAGTAGAAGGCTCTGGATTCAATTTCTTAGCAGCGCAAAAGCTGGGAGTGGTGGCACACACCTGCAATCATAGCAGTTAGGAGGCTGAGGCAGGAAGACTGCTATGAGTTTGAAGCCTGTCTGGGCTATTCATGGAGCTCAGGATTAGCCTAGACTGTGGAGAAACACTCTCAAAAAAAAAAATCCCACTTTTGGGTACACTTGGTCATTATACTTCCACTCAGAAACTTGATCTATCTCCAGGACACAGATCTATGTCCCTGGACACGTTTGTCACCTTTGGTTTCTAGGCTTACTTTTCCCTATCCCCATTAGAATATAAACAGTTCCTCTGGAATTCACTGCAAAATTAGCATATCCCAAACCAGACCTTTTCTTGGGTAGCTCCTCAGTCAGACAAACCTTTATTACCAAGTTTATTTTTTTCTTAAAGCCTCCACCTTCCCCTCAACCAAATTTCTTAGTTTTGAGGCCTTTTAATTATTTGTCCTTACATCTTCTATTCCATTATTGCTGTCTCTTTAAGCCATCACTAGTGTCCCTCTGATCTTATCCAAGCTCTCCCAGAACCACAGTCACCACTGATCCGAGGATGGCTCATAATGCCTCAATTGTAACCACACATCTGGCCACCTGGCAACCACTGATCAGCTATCTGGAGGAAGTGGGCTTTTCCAGACATTTCAGATAAATGGAATCATACCATATGTGGCCTTCTTTCTCTTGGCATGTTTTCAAGGTTCATCTATGCCTATAGATTGTTCCTCTTTATAGCTAAATGATATACCATGTGAATATACTGCTCTTCATGAATCCATTCATACACTGATGGAAATATATGGGGCTTCTACTTTTTGATATCATAAATAATACAGCTGTGAACATCTGTACACATGTCCTTTTATGTGTGAAAATATGTTATCAATTATTTTGGGTATATACGTAAGACTTGAATGGCTGGATCATATGGGAAATCTTACATTTACTATTTTGAATAACTGTCAAACCATTTTTTCCACAGGGACTGCAGCATTTATAAGTTACCAGCAGTGAAATTTTTGGATATCCTAACAAATACTTGTTATTTTCCATTTTTAAAAAATTCTATTATCACCATCTTAGTTGGTACAAGGTAGCATCTCATTGTGGTTTTTATTTATGTCTCTTTATATCTAATGACACCAGGTATATTTTCATTGGCTTACTGGTCATTTATACATTTCCCATAGAACAATGTCTATTTAAGAACTTTGCTCGGGTTTTAATTTATTTTTTTAATTATAGAATTTCATTAAATATTCTGCATATTAAATCTTAGCTATATATGTTATTTCTATCTATTTTTTTAATTTTTGGGATGCCTCATTGTTTTGATAGTGTCTTTAGTGAACAAAAGATTTTTAAAATTTTTATAAAGACTAATGTATCTTTATTTTCTATTTTTTGTTTTGTTGCTTATGGCTTTCTTTTTTTTTTGAGACAGGGTCTCACATGTAGTCCAGCCTTATCTTGAACTCAATATGTAGCCCAGGCTGGCCTCAAACTCAAGGTAATCCTCTGTCTCAGCCTTCCAAGTGCTGAGATTACAGGCATGTGCCAACACACCCTAGTACACAGTGCTGAGGAATCAGCCTAGGACCACCTAATCACTGTGCTATCCCTTTAGCCCTTGACTGTGGTTTTAATGCCATATTTATGAAGCAATTACCAAACTCAAGGTCTTACAGATTTGCCTTTATGCTTATTTTTATTCTATGAAATTTTACATAGTCTTAAATCTTCCATTTAGGTCTTTGACTCATTTTAATTAATATTTGAATATGGTGTGAGGTAGGGGATCCAAATCTATTCATTCATTTTTAATTTTTTTTTGACACAGAGTCTCACTTTATAGACTGGGCTGGCCCTGAACTCACTATGTAGTCAAGGCTAGCCTTAGACTCACAGCGATCTTCCTGCTCCAGCCTCCCAGTTGCTGAGGTGGTACCCAGCTTATGTGGTGCTGGGATATTAAATGTAGGGCCTAGTCAAACCCAGGGCCTCGTACATGTTAGGTAAGGGCTGTATCACTGAACTACATTTTTAACAAGTTCCTGGATGACTCCAGTGTTGATGATCCCTGAGCTACTCTGGGAATCAAGGCTCAAGTGACATTAGGTTTTACTCAGTAATTAAAGAAAAGGATATGAGACATTAAGACACCCATCAAGTGAAATCATGCAGGGTAACTTTTTTTTTTTTTTTTTGAAACAGGGTCTCATTTATTAAATTGATCAAGCTGGGCTTGAGTTTGGAAACTTGACAGAGCCTGCTCAGTCAGTCAGCGTGTACTCGAGTGGGAAAGTGCGGATTGAAAAATAAAAAACATGGACTCTTGCAAGGGAAGACACTTTATTTTTTACAGTTTTTCCTCTTATACCCCAGTTGTTTACAGGCTTCCACGTTTCCCCATCAATGCTTGCTAAGAACAAAGAGCAGGCCAAGGTATGCTTCTACATTTCCCTATCAATGCTTGTTAAGAACAAAGAGCAGGCCAAGGTGTGAGGAAGAACATTCAGGCTTAGGCTTAAAGGGCAGGTAGTAAATAATTCTTTGTAGGAAGGAACCCTGCCGAGGTCTGCGATGCTGAGGCTCTCGGGCCCCTCAGGGCCCAACAGAAACTTCCTGCCTTAGCGTTCCAGAGTGCTTGAGATTATGGGCCTGGGCTACCAGGCCTGGCTCAGAGGTGTCTCTGTCTCTCTGTTTCTCTGTCTCTCTCTCTCTCTCTCTCTCTCTCTCTCTCTCTCTCTCTCTCTGTCTCTCTCTCTCTCTCCTGCCTTACTTCCTTCTTCCTTTTCCTTCTTTTTCTTTTTCATGGCACTAGGGCCTTCATATGAACTAAGCTACTACAGCCCCAGCACCTCTTTCTTTTTCTTTCTTTCTTTCTTTCTTTCTTTCTTTCTTTCTTTCTTTCTTTTCTTTCTTCCTTTTTGTCAGGCTCTTCCTAGTTTATTACATTGTCTAGGCTGGGCTGAAACTTGCAATCCTCATGCCTCAGCCCCCTAGAGTGCTAGAAATACAGGCATGTGCCATCAAGATGGTTTAATCTAATTTTTATTTTTGAAACAGGGTCTTGCTCTGTAGTCCAGGCTGGCCCTGAACTCACTATGTAGCCCCGCTTGGCCTGGAACTCACAGCAATCCCCCTGCCTCAGCCTCCTCAGTGCTGGGATTACAGGCATGCGCCACCATGCCTGATTTATGAGCTACTGGTTAATTGAACTCAAGGCCTTGTGCTTGTGAGGCAAAAAATCTAACCACTGTGCTGCTATTCCTTCAGTCCTAACTTAGCCTGTTCTTTATAACAAAATAAAAAGAAAGGGAGGGAGGAAGGAAGGAAGAAAGAAGGAAGGAAGGAAGTAAAAGGGAAGGGGAGGGGAGCGGAGAGGAGGGGAGGGAAGGGGAGGGAAGGGAAAGGAAAGGAAGGGAAGGGAAGGGAAGTTAGGCCAATAAGGAGGGTATAAAGGGTCTTGAAAAAGTCTAAGTCCATGGGACTAGGCAGACCTAGCTCTATCTAAAAACTCTGGTTTCAGACTCTGTTTCACACTCATTTTCCAATCTTTCCCTGCCCCCTAAACCTATCACCTTCCACTCTTCCCAAATTACCTGTTGTCCCACCATTTTGGTCAATTATGCTCTCATTTGCAGCTTGTTTACAGCAAATTTCCTCAAAAGATAACCACTAGAATTAAAAAAGGTCATTCAAATGTGAAGGATGTTCACATAGGGAACTATATGTAGCCTTTGAGAGCTCTCTATGGACAGGAAATTGGAAGATAGAGCATATCTATGCAGATAAAGTAGCTAAATTCTGCACTTTTCAAGTACAAAATTACACATTCTGTTTATGGTCTCCAGAATTCTAAGATGGCCCCCAGGATTTTCTTTACCCTAGATAATGCTCTCTGTTTAACCCCAGGCACTGTGAGTATGATACATTTTATTCTCACAATTTATTTTTATTAGATGGTAAAATTGACCTTAGAGAGGGAAGTCATGGTGGTGTTTTTAATACAATCATACGATGCCTTTAAATCTAAGGTCAGAGATTTGAAGCACATGGTGGGTTGGATATACAAGGGGTGATCAAAATACACAGTGAATGCTTAAATAAGAATAAAAAAGACACATTGTCGTTAGCTCTTCCCCTAAAAATACTCTTATTTACTTCAAGAAATACTGTGAAGGCTGATGCTGAGTACCATTTTTGGGAAGGCAGAATCATAAAAGCATGACAGAGTGTGCTTACTGAGCTTATTCAGTGGATCTGGAACCTACCCTGTGACTTCCAGCTCTTTGCAAAGTTAAAAAGATCATGAGGACTGGAGGGATGGTACAGTGGTTAAAGCACTTGTCTCACAACTGCAAAGCCATGAGGAGCCACACCTGCGTCGTGAGGCCGAGGCAGAAGGATTGTTGTGAGTTCAAGGCTGGCCTGGGCTACAGAGTGAGACCCTGTGACAAAAAAAAAAAAAAAAAAGAAACGAAACAAAATGAAAAGTCAACATTTTTAATTGACTCAGGACATTGAGGCAGCCACAGCAACTCAACGAAAGACTCAGAAAAGAGAATTTGCAGAACTGTTTCAGAAAGTGCCAAGGATGATGAAATGATTGTGTTCGAAGTGAGAGGGACTATTTTGAGGGAGATAAGTGGCACTATATCTTTTACTGTAATACATTCTACTATAATACATTTTAAAATAGATTTCTTGTCTTTTGTGATCACACACACCTCTCACCATTGTATAATAGAAGATGGAAGAGGTCAGGTATGGGGAATTGGGACCTCAGTCCAAAAACTGAGACGAACTAAAATTTACCAGCAAGGAGAAAGAAAGTAAGAGCATACTTTTCTCTAGAGATACCAGATAAAAACACTCCTGACTGCTGGACTTCCAGTCTCCTGAAGTGGGAGTATATTTTTAAGCCATTTAATTTGTGGCAATTTGTTATACAGTGGTAGAAATGCTATGCTTCTGTGATCACTGACTGCACTGCGTATCTGTTTTGCTACATTACCAGGGAACACGGAGTCAAATTTGAAGTGGGAATGGTAGCAACTGTAGAGGTCTCTTTACATCCTGTAGACATACATTTTCAGTGCGTTCCTCTTAGTCATGCTTTTCTGCACGTTTACATATTTTGCGTGGTTTTTGAATTGTTAATTGTTTTAACATTCAATTTTATGTATTTTTTAAGTTCCATCATAAAACAACATGTGCTCTTTGTAGAAAATGTGGAAAATGCAGCTAGGCGACAGAGGAAAAAGTATGTCTTAGAATTGTATCACTTCACATGGAGGAAACAACTGTTAGTATTTACTTGTATTTTTTCCAATCTGTTCCCTATGTCCATATGCATATATTATATAGTGAGATTATACGGTATTATTATGCATATTCTTTTGTAAGCTTTCTTGAAGCATTTGAGGAAAAAACAAGATAGATGTTTAAATATATTCAGTGGTCTGAAGGGATTTTTCTTTGAGCAGCTGGCTGCTTAAGTCAGCAGATACTGTCTTCGAATTTATTTCCTTCTGTTTCCCCCACAACACTTGGTGTTAAAGATCCCTACTTCCACCCAAGGTTCAATAATTTCTTAGGGGAACTCACAAGGCTGAGTATAGAGTCTTACGTCATTGTTCATTACAGTCAAAAGATACAAAGGAAAGTCACATTGGGAAACAAGGTTGCTCTTCTAGCAGGACCACAGAAGGAGCATTTCACTCCATCAGCATGGAATTGTGACGGCACACAGGAACTGGTATCTATCAGAGAAGGTCATTTGTGACTCAGTGTTTAAGAATTCCATCAGGGTTGGTCATGTAAGCACCCTCTACCTAGCATGTATCAGAATTGCAAACTTGCAGAAGGAAAGCCAGTGTTCAGCACGAATTGTATTGTTTGCACAAACAATTTAGGCAAGGCAAGTCAGTCTTTCCAAGATCCCAGAGTCCAGCCAATATCCAACTTTGCAAGTAGGATTTTCTAAGTATAGCCATCTTAGCTAGACTTGGCGGCACAGGTCTGTAATCTCAGCCCTCTGGGAGGTTGAGGAAGAAGGATTACAAGCTTGAGTCCAGCCCGGGAAGTTTAACAGACCCTTTATTGGGCTAAGGGACGTAGCTCAGTGTGAAGGAACCGGGCTCTATCCCCAGTACCACAAAAAAATAAATAAATAAACACAACCTCTTGGGCCTGCTATGGTAAATCTTTCTGCAGATCACCTAAGTTCCTCCATCCCATAGCTTTCTTGAAGTTATGCACAATTCCTTGTATCTGAATTAGACATCATCTCTCAGAGTATATTGGAATATGCATAAGGAGCATCAACTCTCTCTGTAAACATTCTAAGTTGATCATCAGCAAATGTCACTCAGGGCCAATCATGAAGGACCAAGATTATTCTGAGAACTGATGTTCTTAGTGTATTGACTCTACTTCTCCAAGATTTCTTTCTGCCTTTCCCCGCTACAACCAAGACTTTTAACCAAAGGCCAGGCCCAGAGGTTCATGACATGCTGTATAGTTAGGGTAGGGTACTGTCTCACACATCCTTGCACAAAGAGGCAGGATAACATCTCAAAGCACATGTCCCCTCTGATCTGGCTCCCGGTTGCCTAGCTCCTCATGGAGCAACCAGAAGGAAAAGACTCCTTTTACTTACAGTTTTGCTGAATACAAATACAATTCATTTTTATTATATGTTTGCAAAGTGTGTTTCTAAGACCAGCATTTTATTTTTGGAACACCCAAAAAGATACGGAATACAAGGAGATTTTTTTCTCCTAGTCAAGAACTGCTTTTCCCCCAACATGAAAGGTGAGGATAACCTGTAGTTTATATAGAGTGTCTTTTCTGAAACAGTAAAAATCACTTCTCCGGAGCTTATGCAGCCCCCAGAAGCACAGGGCTTACTTAATGGCCGTGGAAATTGGCAGAGAAATATTCCCTCTGGGAAGAAGGCCCACACCCTTGTGACAGACAAAGAGAGCAGATGGCTGGCTGACATTCAACCTCCATCATCAACTTCCACTGGGTACTTTTTGTGCTGACACAACTGAGTACAAGTAGCCTCGATGAAAAGTTGATGGATATAGAGCTAACTATAGGTGCGTGTACTGGCATATGACACTATCTTCCTTTGTCATCTTCTTTAAAAACCAAAAAGTCTTCTCCCAGCACTCACTCGTCCAGTGAGGTAAACTAGTGCTCACGTCCAAGTGAGGTATTTGGAGTGAGTCCCCACAACTGGAGTAACATGGCAGGGGATATATCTGATGTGGGAAAGTAGTTTGGTTCCTCATCAGCTAATTTTACCACGGAGAATATATACAACTCCATGAATCATTCCTTCAAGGGTTCTTGTAAAAATTTTGAAATGTGATCAGAAATTAACCAGGTGGTTGAGACATAGAAAATACTTTTGGCATAAAAACTGCTTTTCTATGAAAAATTTGATACAATTTAAGAGCCTCAACATGTTTCCATTTCGTCATCTATAAAATCAGGGGTGAAAGAAAATATCTACCTGAGGGATTGTCCTAAAGGGTAAATGAGGTGACATACAAGTCACTTTCATTTCCAAGGTCACTGTATTTTCAAAATTGTCCTACCAAAGAAGCAGAATAAAGATGAATAAAGGGTTTGAGAATGTAACTCAGTGGTTAAAGCACTTGCCTAACATTTGCAAGGCCCTGGATTCAATTCCCTGGCACAACACAGAAGTTAGCCAAGTGTGGTGAAATACACCTAGAATCCCAGTACTCATAAGGCTGAGGCAGGAGGTTTGTCATGAGCTCAGGACCAACCTGGACTGCAGAATGAGACTGTTTCAAAGAGACAGAGAGAGAGAGAGAGAGTGAGAGAGCGAGAGAGAGAACTACAAATAAAGGTGCTCACAAATAAAGGCCTGAATATGAGTTTCAGATCAGTTCTTATTCTGTAATATTTTAACATGTTGTAGAATAATTTTATTGTCTGCTCAGTTTTGCAAAGTCAGAATGTTCTGCTGTGAACGAAACAAGTTTCCTTCAGGGTCAAGCTGGTATCTGAAAAGATACCCTCCCGAGAGCTCACTAGCCAGCTTCTTCTTGTGGCTTCAAGTAAGATTTTTGGGGGGTCAAAATTAACTGAAACATCCACAGCACAAGCAAGAAAAATAGGAATTTTTATTGGTGAGGTATGGCAATATCTTGTGGCGTTCAGGAGGAGAAGAACAACAACTGGAACGTCCTCAGAAAATCAGTCTTCACGTCTGCACTGTGTTTCAATTCTGCTCCTTTCTGGGCTTCTGACTCATGTTTTCTGCCTTAATATTTACCAAGTTGAAGCATATATCCTCTATTACAGGTGAGTCACATGACTAATCCTGGTCCAATAAGCTGAGTGTAGGAAAGTTGAATTACACACAGACCTGAGCTAAGCCAGTAAGATTTTCTTTACGATCAGCTATGAATAGCATGTATGGACTGCTTGATCCCAAACTCTGCAAACTTGGGAGAAAAAAGAGTTGCCAATAGCATTCAAGCAGGCGGTCTTTCTCTTTTCTCTGGTGTGCTTAACCTGTCTCTTCATGTTTGCCTCAGCTTGCACAAGACTTCATTAATTCTCACCCCCATGTCTCCGCCATCCTCCACAGGCTAGTTTCGAGGGCTTTGGTGCGCGTATGCCAGCATGGTTGCTTTACACTGCTTGAACTTACGAGTCTTCAGTCCAGGCCAAGGCAGAAACCCAGTAGTACCTCAAATTCCAGTTCTAACTTATAGGGAAAACAGAAAAACTTAGAATGATTTTTGCAAGACACGGGCCTGTAATCCTAGTACTCTGGGAGGCTGAGGCAAGTGGATTACAAGTTTGAACCCAGTTTGGGTAATTTAGTGACTTAGTGAGGCCCTGTGTCCAAATAAGGAAAAGGCCAGGGATGTGGGGGTTGGGGAGGTGGGGGATGGAGGGCTGGGGATATAGCTCAGTGTGAAGGCCTGGAGCTCAATCTCCAGTACCATAAAAAAGTGAGTTATTGTAAATGATTTCCTAGCATATAACACATACTTTCTATAAAGTAGTTACTATTGTTATTATTCATAACTCCACTTGAATGTCCTCTGTCCAAGTTGCGTGCCACTGTCCTCCATCCCTTGGCCCTGGGTAGAATTAACCACCTCTTTCCTGCTCCCGCTGCTTAGCCTTGTACTTGCTTTTCATTTCATTGTTCATGTCCCTATTATGCTGTGGTTACGTATTGTCATGCTTGTCTCTCAATCTATTACAGTTTGTAAGACCCTTAGGAGCAGGAGCCATGTCCTTCTCTCTTTGAACCCATTACTAGGAATGGTACCTTGTGCAGTTCCTGATGTTCAGCTAAATGCAAGCGTGTGGCGGGTGAGCAACACACCACTGTCGTCACAATCCACATCTTATGCTAACGGCAGGAGACACTTGGGGATAGGACATTTTCCTCTGACCCCGATTCAATATCTTTTCTACTTACAACTAACAAAGTAAAAGGCAGATTTCCAAGTCAGAAGTTACATTTGAAAGCTTAGTAAGTGTGGGTCAAATATCTCCTAGGTCATGTTAGTCACTCATGAGCAGAGGAAGATTTTACTCAAGATTAATTTTTTAGGAAGCAAGTATCATTTCCAGTTAAGCCCTTTCAGTGTTGAAAGATGACTTTGGAGTGGGATGCTGGGTTCGGTTGGCTCCATGTTATACACAGTGGATATACCTAGGATCATCTCTGCAATGGAACATGTCCAAATGGTGATTGATAAAAGGATCAAATCCTCAGCCTCAATCCTTGTTCCTGGCTTATTTTCCATAAGCTCGATTTCCTCAGCATGTTTCTACCTCCTATCCCTCAGGGTCCCTTCTCCTGACTCTGCTAACCAGCCAAATGGCCCCCATGACTACTTCTGGTTCCTTTTCAATGCCTGCTCACTTTGGGGTTACAGTTTTGTGGTAGTCAGACCTCATGGCACACTTTTATGTCTAAAATTAATGTAAACACACACCCACTTAAATTCATATTCTCATCACAACTAGTTTATTTGGAGGGACTAAATTCATACGCCAAAGTAAAGAAAAAAGAGGGTTAGAGGAACAGCATAGCAGAGCAATTGTGCAGCATGTGCAAGGCCTTGAGCTCAGTTCCCCAGGACCATATAAGCTGGGCGTGTTAGCACAGGCCTGTAATCCTAGCACAGGAGTGGGGAGGGTGGGGCCTGAGACAGGAGGATTGCTGTGAGTTTGAGGCCAGCCTGGGATACACAGTGAGTTCAGGACCAGTCTGGACTACAGAGTGAGACCCTGTTTTGAAAAAGAAAAATAAATAGAAAAGAAACAGAAGAGAGATTTATCTTTTGGTGCATAGCCTATAAACATCCCAGGACTGTAAGGAGGGTGGTTTTTATAATCAGCCCCAGGGAGAAAACACAAAAGGTGGCAGTTCAATGAAGTCATTTGCTATTATGAAGCAAAGGTAGGATTTGAAACCTAGATCCTTCGATTTCCAGTCAATGCTTATTTTGGCTCTACTTGAGTATTTCTCAAATATGACACATTTAGAAATAATATCACCTCCTTTATACCACACAACAAACAATTGGTTCTGAATAATCACGACCTGGGTGAGCAAACAATGGACTGTAGGCCAAGCCAACTGCCACCTGTTTTGGTAGGCTTTAAAACATTTTTCAAACAGTTAAAAAAATCAAATGAATAACATTTGTTGGCACAAAAGAATGAGATTAAATTCAAAATTTAGCATCTATAAATAGTCTTATTGAAACTGAGCCATACTCACCTTATTTTGAATATAGACTTTCATGCTGAGAAGGCTGAGTTGAACAGCTACATCTATGGCCTTGAAAGCTGAAACTAGTTACTATGTTGCAGCTTGCAGAAACACTTTTCTGATCTCTGATTGAGATCCTTGCTACCTAAAGCACAGTCCATGCACCAGCAGCCTCAACTCACCTGGGACCATGTTAGAATTGTAGAATGTCAGCTGCCTTCCAGGCACTCAGACCTAGGACTCAGCAGTTGCATTTTAATAAGAGCCCCTGGTGATTCATATGCACATTAAAGCTTGCAAAGCTCAAGCTCATAAGACAATTGATGAGGGTTTTCTCTCATTAGGCAAGCACTATGGGTTATTATTGGATAGGGAACAGGCCCTGGGGTCAGACAGATGGAAATTTAAAATTCTGTTTCCTCTGCTGAACGCCTTCAGTTTCCTCACCTGTAAAGTCAAGACGAGCATGCTTTCATAGTAAATTTGTTTGAGAGTGGATGGTATATTAATTTCATAGAACTGTCCTAACAAATGATCACAAAATCAATAGCTTCAAACAGCAGAAACGGATTGTTTCACAGCTCTGGAGGTTGGAGAAGTTTGACATCGAATGTTGTAGGACCATTCTCACTCTGAAAGGCTCTTGGGGAAAATTATCCCTTCTTTCCTGTGGGTCTGGAGGCCCCAGACACTCCTTGGCTATGACCACATTTCTTCACTCTCTGCCTCCATTTTTGAAAGGCCCTCTTCTCTGCGTCACTCTGTGTCCACTTTGCTTCTTATAAGCACACCAGTCAAGATTTAGAGATCACCCTGGGTCTGGTACTATGGCGTCTCAAGATCTTTAACCATAACTGCAAAGACTGGACTTTCAGATAAAGTGAAATCCGAGGGTCTGGCTGTACACGAATTTGAGGGGACATCACTGAACCCACCATACCAACATAGATCACATACCTGGCATGTTGTGGGCGTTTCACACATGATGCTTTATCTCTTCTCTCCTTTTTTCAATTAATCAAGGGCCAAAAATAAGTGAGGAGTTTTTTCAAGATTTTCAAATTTTGACAAATGAACGTCAATTTCACCAGGATACACAGAAGTAGATGCTTTTGTGATACACATGTGGGTGCTAAGCTAGTTCTTTAATTCTACATTTGAGAGCAAGTTTCTTTCCAATGAAGGGACAAATGAATGGAAAGAAATACACAGGTGGCAAGAAGAGCCTCACCATATAAGCTGGGCGTGTTAGCACAGGCCTGTAACCCTAGCACTCGGGTGGGGAGCATGGGGGCTGAGGCAGGAGGATTGCTGTGAGTTTGAGGCCAGCCTGGGATACACAGTGAGTTCGGGACCAGTCTGGACTGTCCCCAGTGGCTGCATTTGACCACCCACTCTTCCTTTTCCACTGTTGTTCCGTGTGCCTGGGGAGGGGATAAATCTTCTCAGCGAAATTCCTACAGGCCAAGACTACTCCCCATCGTTACTCTGAAGGGGAGGCTTTCCTTTCCTATGAAATGCAAGTGCATCTCAAGAGAAAGTGAAATAAGAATCAAATCTTACCTCTCTCAAGAACAAATCTCAACATTTGTTTGCTTTCAGGTGAATCACACTGGGGATCTCCTACCAGAAACCACTGCTGGCAATGTTCAGATTGGTCAGGTGGTGTGGCAAACTCATTTCAGATTGTTTTTGTACACCATAATAGCAAAATCTTTTTCTGAAGAAGTACTGGGTGGCACTGTCCTCTTGTACTGCACGTCTGTTATACAGATCTGGCCTTTTCTGTATTAATTAGCTAATTAGCCATGAGTGCTGCACAATACAATTTTGAATTTCCTATAAACAGCCTCCTTGATAGGAGGTATGTGGAAATGGTCTCTGTACTCAGCAATCAAGTGTTGTAATTCTCAGCACACCTGTCTTGGGGCTGAAACAAATCAATAGCTAAATGTGACTGCAGCTAGATTCCTAACTCAGTCTTCTGTTCTCCAAGGGGGAAAGGGGTACAACCTTTAGTACTGAGACGCCTGCTGAACAAGAGAGGGAGCTTTATTGTTGGTAAGAAGAAATCTACCAGGCAGAGAAAATTCTGCCCTTGGAGGCAAGTTATTTTTACTTTTTACATTTTACAAATTTATTTTAAATTAGACTTGTTTTTTATTTCCTGATTGTGGTTGGGGAATTGATAAGTGGTATTGAATCATAGCTGTCAAAATTCTTTTCTCTGAACGTAGCAATTTAAAAAGAATACTTTCTTTTCCTGTAGACAAATTGGAGGACCAAGATATGCCATCCCCAAAATAGGAAATAAGGCTGCCCTTGCAGAATTTCGTGTTAAGCTTAACAGATATTGAATTAAAGCAAAGTTACCTTAACGTGGTGAGGTGATTCGCAACCCAGGCTGCACATTAGAATCACCTGGAGAGCTTTTAAAAACAGTGACACTCCAGGCCTACCACCAGAGATGCTTATTTAATTGAGCCGGGTGGGGGAGGGGCAAGTTTATTAAAAGCTCCCCAAGTGTCTTTTATCATTAGGATTGACAATCATTGCCTTAAAGGGACAGAGCAGCTTATAGACCTCAAAACTTCTCTCTCATCACAGATGTTAACTAAGAAAGCTCGGTGGCAGGGAACATGCCTTTGAGTCCTCTCTGGTCAGCCATTTAAAAATTCACTCCTTATCCTCCACCTGCCAATCTATGCCCTTTCCTCGCCTGAATTGTTTCCCTTTATGTCATTTTCTATCTAAAATTATAAGCATTAGGGGAGCTGTGAGAGGTTTTTTTGCCGATTTTGTTCACTACTGTGTCTCATCTGTTAGATTACTGGAGAGATACACAGTAGACATGTATATAATAAATGAATGAGTAAAAGAAAAAATGAGAAAGAAATGAAGAAGCAAGAGGAATCACAGACGCAAGTATTACTATGTCTTTGGCAAGTAATCCCTACTGCAAAAACCGGGCAAAAATTATTTTCAGCTGAGTGTATAAAACATCAAACAACAGCCCTTTGATTATGTTTTGGATTCAAACATGTGTTAGCCTTAGGAGAGAAAGAACAAGTAGTCCTTAAAAAGATATGGGTCCTGTGGCAGCAGTAAGTCTCTCTGTACATTAACAAATTGGCATTCGGATTACACTTTGAATTGCCATATAGAAATGCCTATAGGGAGAAAACGGTCGAGTTGTGCCAATTCTTTGACTTCTGTGATAGATTTTTCACTCTGTTTTTATAAATTAGGATTTGGGTTTTATACATTACTCTTGTGAACCTGATTAACATGACTGCATTTTGAGCAGTAGGTGGATTCATCCCTGCTTTATATGTGACTTATTCAGGTTACTGAGATTTAAACACCAAATACCAGGCCAGAGCAAATTCTCCAAAGTCACAAGGACAAGCCCATGAAGCCATTTCCACCTCTCCCTAAAAGAAACTTTCAAAATTATTTTAATCCATACTGTGTTTTAATAACAGTAAAATATTGTACTGTCCTTGATTGTTATTTTTAACATTTTCAATATCTAGGTTAAGTTTTTTTTTTTTTCTTTTTGAGATGGAGTCTCACTCTCTAGTCTAGGCTGGTCCTGAACTCACTGTGTAGCCCAGGCTGGCCTTGAACTCCTTCAGTCTCGCAAGCGTCGGATGACAGGTGTGTGCCATTATGCCCAGCTTATGTGGTACTGGGAATCAAACCAGGGCCTTGGGCTATAGGCAAACACTTTAACCACTGAGCTACACCCCCATAGATAATTCTCTTTGTCTACTTGGTTGAAAAGGAGTCCCCTACTAACAAATTTGTAGGGTTGACAATTCTTCTGACCTTCAGCGATGATAGGCAGGCCTCCTTTAGAGTTGACCAACACTGTTTATTCCTAATTCCTATCTAAAAGTCTTACCTTCCAGAATGATGAACCCGAGACAAATTCCCTTTTCAAAATAGGATTATATAAACACTTTTCTCATTGCGTCCATAATCTTTCAATGTTTTGAACTGAGTAAAACAAAGACAACAATAAAAACCCCCAAAACCAAAGCAACTTCCCAATCAGGAGTCATATCCATTATTTCAGTTCACAGATCAATTGATCTCTGTGGGTTTGAAGGAAGAGGAGGAACTTCAAGCTTAATGTTGAAGCCAGTCCACCACCAACAATTAGCTCCACACTCTGCCTTCTGCCCACATCAACGGAGACAGTTCGTGCGCACAGTGAAGCCACAACTGCCATCTCTTCCTGAGGCTCCAGGAGCCCCGGGCTTTCATTTTGTGTAGTTGTGAAGTCAAGACACCAACAGGAAACTTAATAGTGATAATAACAATACCACCTACCATAAAAATACAAAATCTAAAGGGATTTTCCAGGAGGTGCTCAGGGAAGAATGCGTTGTCATTTAAGGTAGGTGCTTTTGTGGGGAAAATTTCATCCCCCTTGATGATGACTCTTTCTCGTCATGACTAACTCATTTGTTCCACACTTATTTACCCTCTTTCTCCTCACCCTATAGCTGGCTTTTTAAATATTAATGTGCAAAGGAATCACCTGAGTATCTCAAATTGTGTATCTTGATTTAGTAAGGAGACTATGTTCACATTTCTAATAAGCACTCCAGCAATGACAATTCTGCCAGTACACGGATCGCACTTTGAGTAGCAAAGCTGTCTTGATGTCTAATGTTTTCTTGCCATGAGGAAAGAAATGTTCTATAATATGCACTGACCTGTATGATAGCCACTGGCAACATGTGGCTATTGAGTACTTGCAATGTGGTAGTGTGACTAGAGAACTGAATTTTTAATTGTGGTTAGCTTTAATTACTTTGAATATAACTAGCCATGGGTGGCTAGTAGTAGCTATATGGAATAGTGCAATTCTACAATATATATCAACCAGCAAACCTATTATGTAGAGGGTGAAATAGCATATATGTTAGGCTTTGTGGGCTACAAGGACTCCATCCATGTACTCGACTCTGCCATTGAAATGTGGAGGAAAAAAAACCACAAACAGTACATAAACAAATGCGCATAGCTGTATTCCACTAAGACTTTATTGACAAAGCAGGTGGCCAACTAGCTCTGGCCTGTGGGCTGTGGTTTTACATCTCTGCCTCAGAGTACAACTTGGTAATTTTGAAAGGAGGAATTAAAAAGTAACCTGAAGCATACTGTTCAAAGTAAAACACCTTTATTTAAATTTAAACCTAAACTCCATAAAATATTAGTTTTGCATTCAACCCCAAACAATTCAATAAGCAAATTGTCTCTTCAAACTTGAAATCCAATATTTTATGTTATTGTATAGAATTACTGCTTATGAATGTTCATAGCTGATAGTGTACTGGATAGTATTCCACACACATACATTCATGCATACACATTTTGTGTGCTTTTTTACTCATGAAATCTTTATGCATTACTGGTTAGACATTGTAAGTACTGCTGTTATTGCAGTAAATATTTTTGAAATGCTAACTTCTAAACTCAATGGTTGTGGTAGCAGGGTTATTTTTCTCTTAGTATGTGTACTGTATACGACAGAGAAGGAGATGTGCATAATCAGTCCCTATTAATCTGACATTTCTCTTTTTGTTATTTTTTAACATTAGCTTCCTGGATTAATTTTTATATATATATTTAAGTTGGTAACATTTTTCCAGTTATGCGATATATCTTAAGATGATAAATGGCATGCTGGGACATTGTTAGTTTACATCGTTAACCATTAGAAATAGTGAGGAGTTATAGAGTAATCCGTCAATTTGCTAAGCACAAAATGTTTTCTCTAAAATGAGCAATCCAAAGATAATCACATTTTATAGATGCAAACAATTTCACATCTCTTATGAACACAATCTGTGTTCAAAGATTGCTATTGTGCTGGTTTAATAAGCCATCACAGTGAAATGGCTATTAATGCATTAGTAAAGATGATAATCATTAGTGGGACACTGGTCAGAAGTCATACCTATGGCTTAGTAAGAAACAGCTGACAACAGTGGTATAACCAAAATGTGTTTGGCTCAAAAATATACTGAGACATAGCACTGGGATTCTCCAAATGAATTACCGTTATCTACTCATCAGGCCTAAAGGTAGACAGTGGTCTAAACTATTGTGCCCAACGAGCACAGTGGATTTGTATGAATTCGGTGAGGCCAATACTGATAGAAGGAATATTCATTCTGGTGGAAGTGAAAATGGAGAAGGTGGGCAAAGGAAATACCTGTAGTCAGGTGAGTTACATTGTCGTGGCTACTTTGGTAGAGAAAGGGTGGGATGTTGCAGGGCAGCAACCAAGACAATGATTTGTTGTGTGAGGACAAAGAAAGGAGACCAGGCCTTCCAAGTGTCTAACCCTCATGTGCTGTCGCTAAAAACTTTTCCAGTGAAGAAGTATATATCATTGAAGCCTAGCCACATGATTAGGCTACATGTTAAAAATCACTTGATGGTAAGCACATAGTTACTTATGGCTTTAACCTAGGCATCTTTAGATCCTAGCTCTACGACACAGAGCTACTATCATCCGTAGTTCATTATGGGAATGGGGCTTCTCATATTGTGTCAGGATGGAGGTAAGTATGATTCAAAACTAAGGCCAGGAGGTTTTGGGATGCTATTATGTTGTAAAACTTTCAACCTCCTTTAAAGTTCAGAAAAAAGATCTCATTGTTAGCATACTCTGTCCTTGCTCCCTTTTGACTTCTTATCTTTGCTCTCCCATGCCACTACTATCATCTCACAGGGCACATTGAGCTGAATTGATGTGTTTTTCCCTCCCACTGAACTATGAATTCCTTGAGAATAAGAACTGCATTATTCGTGTGTACATCTTCAGTGCTTAGCACAGGGTCTGGAATAAGGTGGATATTACTAAAGGAGAAAAGATGTCTGACTTAAATATCCAACGCCAGAGAATAATTAGTTGTAAATGATTTCATTGTAAATTTAGCTATTTAACTGAACGTTTTCAAACATATTAAGTAAAAAGCATATTTTATAATAAATTATATTCCATATATTTCAGCTTGTTTTCCCACTTACATATCTTTACTATTTTACATTATATTATCACTATAAAGTATATTTTTCAATCTGTAATAGAGATCTTGGGCTTACCAAGCATTTCATGTGCCCTCTGAATTTCCTATGTTCTTTGCAGCTAGAAAGAGCTTCCTGATTAATTCTTGGTAATCGGTACAGACAGAAATGGTGAATGTCATTTCTTGGCTGATGTATAGATGACATGGAAAATGTCCCACCAGGTCATTCTTTTTTCTTACTTAGTGATTATGGGCATTCTACAGTGGACTTCCCAATAGCCTTCCTGTCCAAATGACCGTATAGAGCTGGGACTATTGGCAGCATTCTCTACTTGGTTGGGAGCACAAGAGGCAAATGTGCCCTTGCTTCTGCCAAGTCACTGAGATTTCTAGGTTAATTTGCCATGGTAGCATTCTTTCCCCTATGCTCAGTAATACTGTAGAACACGGAATACTATGGAATGGACATGATATGTATTAAATTACATAGTATTTCACCTTTTTCTACTGTTTTCCTTGTATAAATAATGCTGTGATGAGCAATATTGCATAAATCCCTGTGGAAATTCACGATTACTTCCTTAGGATAAAAATCTTAGAAATGAAATTACCAGACATAATACTTCAGAAATTTTGAAGACTTTAATATATCTTGCAAAATTTCCCCCATGAAGATAACGTTACTTTCTAGTTATTGCATTATTTTTCTCATGTAATTATATCTGGTGTAGATTTAGAAAAAAATATTTAGATCTACTTAAAGAAATAAGGCTCTGTTTCTATAGTGTGAAACAACAGCTGGATCAACTGAGGGAAAGCCAGATTATTCCTTTGCACTGAAATGATGAATTCAGTGAAATTACAAGGTCATAGAAGTGGTAAGCAATATAGCTAGCACTTAGACTCAGCTCTTAGCCACTGAGCTTTTACCTCCTAAACAGAATGTTTAGTTTCTCAAATGTTTGTGCTTAGCATTTTCTTAGCTTAAAAATATCCCTACTCTCCTCCTCCTGCTATTGAAATCTTATGCATCTTTGAAAATGTAACATAAAAGCCACCTCCTGGAAGACAATGCCCTGATATCTCAGTAGAGCTGCTTCTGCACTCTTGCTTTTGTTTTTTTTCTTTTTTCTGATGTCATCCTCCATGGGCTTTTAAAAAAGATCTTTTGCATTTGTCCCCCAGTTGGATTGTACTACCCTTGTGGGTTCATAACTCTCTCTATATATGTGTGTGTGTATATATACATATATATATATATACATACATATATATCTATGTGTGTGTGTGTGTGTGTGTGTGTGTGTGTGTGTGTGTATACATATACATAGGTGGTGCTAGACCTATCCTCAAGTTTCCGCATGCTTTGCAACCTTCACGCGACTGTCCTTGGGCACCGGCATTGTCTTGCCAGTTTGAAAACTAGAAGTTCCTGCAAATTTTATTTTCTCTGTTGTGGATGATTTGAAGGCAAGAGCTGACTGGTGTGGGAGGGAAACAGTACAGCCTCTTTATGAAGGAGGGATAAGCCGCAGTGTGGTTTATTCTTCAATATCCCCCTTAGGAGCAGACAGAAGTTCAGACTCCATCGAAATTTCACTTCCATTTTCAATCCTCCTTCCTGTGCTCCGATTGGCCTTTGTCCCCCTGGGAACACTTCCTTAATAAAGTACATGCGCTCAAATCCTTGGCTCAGAGTAAGTTTCTGGAAGATCCTGACCTAGGACAATATGTGGGTAGAAGTGCTTCATAATCTGTACGTAGAGTGACCATATGTCCTGTCACCTGTGACAATCTTGCTCTGTGTCTATTGTCCTGGTATACTTATTAATAGCACCTCAGTTCATTTGCATGAAGATACATCTTTTGGTCACCTTTAGAATAAAGCACTTTGGAGATGCTTGATAAAATAAAAAAAGAAAATAATGATAGTGATTGAACATAATCAAGCAACTAATTCATCTGATTTCGCTTAATCAATGAGATGTTTGACTAAATTGCTATAACAATTTCAAGACGAGTGCTTTGATTTTTCTAAAGTAACATTCAAAATATGATGTGATTCCTATTACCTATAGTATGGATGTGAAGATATCATTGAGTAGGGAAAATGGGTGAAACTACTGAATAGAAAAATTAATGAGAGATTCAAAAAGCACACATTCTAATTAGTCACTAAAACCATATATTGTGTGCAAAATGGCATATCTTGCAAGAAAAATGTCATCAGCAATAGTATTAATATCTATGATAAATATATCTATTCTCAACAGTTTTAGGATTTGCTTAGAAATAACTCCTTTGCCTTTATTCTCAAAATTCTTAAGTTTTGCTTGAAAACAGCTCCCTAAAGCCTTGGGTCATTCACACAAGAGAACAGAAAGTGTATTTGGGAAGCATGGCAGTGTTTTGAGTCTCTGTGACTATGTTTGTTTCCCTAATTGAAAAGGCCGAATTGGCAGCTAAGATCTTATCACTATTCAAGACAGGTTTTAATTAACTGGAAACTATGGGCAATATTTAAGACGTATTAATGTGTGAGACAAAGGACTTCCTCCTGTACAATGGTTATGGCCAAGTTAGTGGGTAAGTAGATTTAACTATTGTTACAAGCTTGTGTTTCTGGGAAGTATGATGGCAGATTGGTGGTCTTCAAGGGATTGAAGGGTAAGTGTAGAAACTTGGACTCTGCCTTGAGTCAGCCAATTTCAAAGAAATGCACTTTCTGAAACAGATACTTCAAATCCTATCTTTTGAGGATTTATATATCCTCATCCATACTTTACCTATGTATACACGTTAGCCCATTTCCAGTTTCAGTCCTTCCAAAAATGATACTCCTGTGGATCTGTTAATATATATCAACATTTTCTGACTAATAGAATAAGTAACATGTAAATTGTGGGTTTTTTTGTGTTATAGGTCTAATGTAGACTTATTAGCAAAATTTCCTGTAGTTTAGTCAGGATGTGTGAAAACACATTAAGGCAGATTGCCTAAATTTCCTTATTATGGTACAGAAATGTGTGCTAAGTAGTTTTTAAGGAAACTATTGCAATTAAACATGACAAAGAAACCCTGTAAACCCTGTAAAACCTTTAATACCAATTATTAACCTCAATAACATTGTGACTTTCTGGTGAGATATGTATTCATTCAAAGAAGTCCTTCACCATTTATGCAACACTTACCTACTGTGAGATGGGCATTTTGCTTGGACTGTAGTGCTGATTAAGACATATGCAGCCTCTGTCCTCATGGACATCACTGTCATCTGAGAAGCCTTTCCATCTTAAGTTATGTGGGAGATAATTTCATTTCAAAACACTGGGAGAAAAAAGTGTAATTTTTACCAATCCCTGATTGGATAATGATACAATATTATGGTTATATTTCTCAGAAGATGTTACTATTGGGGGGATCTGAATAAAACAGAGCCTCACTGTATTATTTCTGATAATAGCGTGTGAATATATAATTATCTCAAAATTAAAATAATAATTTAAAAAGGAGTAAGCTATTATCTGAATGAGAATGATCTTGTCCTTTGTCCCTTCAATATTTTATCCTATTTTTATAGACGATGGCATCTAAGAACAATAGTACTGATGACACATTTTCCCAGCAGCTCATAGAACCCCTGATTAGGAGGACAAACAACTTTGGAATTGTACCTGTAGTGCAAGCAATGATAGTTTGATTCTAAGTGTAAAATATTTCATAAGAGGATCTTAGAAACCATGGATGTTGTATAACTCATTTGCTTAGATTCTAGAGACTGAGGTCATATATTTATGCCTCACTTGGGTTATTTATATTTATAGTAATTCCTGTCCCCAGAGTCCCTATCCTTCTTCCTTCTTTATTTTCTATGTGGCAAATGTGTGACTTTAATCATAAGAAAGAATAAATGGTAAACCAGCAACATTAACATGGAGGAACAGGACTGAGTCTTCTCCTGCTAAAAAGGTCCCATATTGGTTAGGGTTCCAAGAGAGGTACACTTAATAGAATTTACAGAAATAAAGGAAATATATTTGGAAAGCTTACAAGTCTGAGGAGAGGAGTAATCCAAAATGGCCTCATGCACTTATGAGAGCTGGAGGGTTCAGTGACTGCTTAGACTTGTACCAGAAGGAAACCAGTCACCAGTCCAAAACTTCAGGATGGCTGGTGAGCCTGCTGTAGATCATTGTCCAAAAAGCAAAGCAAAGACTGGAGATCAGAGCGAATGTACAATAGAAGAGCTGTGCTCTTGAACTTCCCAGGCTCCAACACCGTGAACCCCCATAACCTTCTTTACTTTATAAACTACTCAGTCTCAGGTATTGTATTACAACTGTGTAAGACAGACTAAGACCGCTAGTTTGAAACTAACCAGACGGTATGGCTCTTTCATATTGAGTGGGCTGATTGAATAATACCAGATGGTGTATGATTTTAAGGTCTTTGGTAAAGAGTCTGCCTTTTTCTGAAGGTGATGGGAGAGGCCATTGGTAGGTTGTAAATAGAAAGATGGCACAATGTAAATTGGTTTCTGTCTTGGGGGTTAGAAAGCCTATATGCAGTGTCTTTATTTTGGAAGCTGCCAACTTTTCTTGAGTAGCAGAAACCAGGACTGTAAGAGATGGGCATTTGGTATTGTGTATTGGCAGACACATTTGGCATCGGCTTCCATGAGAGTGCAGTATATCGGGAAGACTTGACATTGAGTAATGGATCTGTGATTTCCTAGTGGTGAGGCTACTTAACCTCTGTGATTCTTCTCATTTTCTTCAGAAAGAAAATGAGAATAATAATAGTCATTACTTTCTTATACTTGCTGTGAAGCTTTAATGAGTTAAAGCATGAAAAAATGCATAACAACATGTCTGTCACATGTGGGGTGCTCACTAAATGTTAGCTATTTGATTCTTTTGTGGACAAGAACAGAAAGATACAGAACATATATGTAGTTAATATTCACTTGAAGCAGTATGAGAGATATATGTGTGTGTGTGTGTGTGTGTGTGTGTGTGCATGCATGTGTGTGTGTGTACTTGGATTCAAAGTCATGCTTAACCAGTTAGAAACTGTAGACCTCTGGCAAGTTATTGAATGTTTCCACACTTCAGTATATATTCTGGTTTTCACATCTGTATCATAAAGATGATAATAGTCTCCTCCTGCATTTAAGGTAAGTGTGGGTTCATAAAACAGAAAACCAAAGCTAACTGTGCTACAAAGAGAGAGAAGTTTATTTCTCAGTTGAAAGAAGTCTAGAGGAGGAAGTACACGGGTAGTACGGAATTTCCAAGATCGACAGGGACTCGAGCCCTTCTGTCTTCATTATAGTGCAATGCCAGCAGCTGTGCTTCCATCTGCAGGTCACCTTGTGGTCGCAGAAGGCTGCTGAAGTTCAGCCATTTAGGCTGCATTCTATGTAGCAGGAAAAAAGAATCATAGAGGGGCAAAAGGGGCCATTTGTGTGTTGAGACAGTCCTATTTAATTAGCTCGTGGCATAATCTTAATTGTATGTGCTTGGCCAGAACTTAGCATAACCATGTAGTGAAGTAGCGGCTAGGAAATGTGTTTAGTAAGCGGCGTCACTACCACTCATGAGATCGATTTTCCTCATGAAGCAAAGAAGAATAGATATTTAATAAAAACCTTGCAGGCACAGCCACACCTCCCAATGGGATTGTGTTAAAGATTGCAAGAGGTAATATAAGCAAAACTCAGTAAAAAGGACAGGATACATACTCTGCCCAAGAAATCCTATTATAAAAACACTTAGAATAAAGAAACCAAGAATGGTCGGTTGCTTCTGAAATACACTGCTCAAGTGATTCAGTGCCACTGTTTCACTGGACTGGGTGGCCTTAAATGGCTTGAGTTAAAAATCTGCAGAGGAAGGTTTATCTGAAAGAAAATATCCCTGGATTAATTATGATAATCCCTCTTCCTAAAGAGCCAGATCACTTTTTCACCCTAAGGGGCTAAGGAAAACAGAAAAGTCCTGTCTCTGAGTTGGACTGGGGTTCGAGATCTTTCCTCTGCCTACCTTTAGCTGGGGCTGGCCTCAAAGGTGTGGGTGGCCAACTTTTCGAAGGATGATTTTTATAAGAATAGGGAAATATAAGCAGGAAACAAAATCTTAGATTCTGGCAAGCGTTAGGGCTACTAAGAATATGCCACTTGTGTTTTTTTTTTTGACAGACTTACCTTTATTGTTCCTAGAATTCCCTCACTGAAATTGCTCATTTTAATCAAGAAGGTACATAAATTAAAGGTGCTGCTAATATCATAATTAAGAAGTAACTTTTTGGAATATAGTCTGATTAAATGATTTATCATAAAACCATTAGTTGTTCCTTAATTTCTTTAGTGCCAAGAGAAAAATAATTTTCATAGGCATAAATATAATGACTATTCCATGATCTCACAGGCACGTACAGGTATTCAAATTCCTTGTGTCTTCATTTGAATACATGAGTGGCAGTCACCTTAATTTGAATAAAAAGCAAAAAGGTTTCATTTGCTAATTGAAATCTGCCCTGTCACTAATCCTAGCCACGTAAATTGGTAGGCCACACTAATTCAAATTCTCTTTTAAATATGTTAGATGAGTCATCTGTCTTCTGAGTTATGAGTTTGCCTCTTGAGACATCGTTTTCTACAATATACAGTTTGTCAAGCTCTAGAGCGGAATATCATAAATAAGAACCTCTTTTCACCACATTTACTAGGGCAGAAATGCACCATAAACACATTTTGCATGATTTTAAGCAATAGAAAAAACAGGATACAGCAAAAAAGTGAGCACATTTTAAATATCTTAAGCACTTAATTTACATTTGATGAGACAGTTACTGTAAAGGATTACACATCATCTGTATCAGCTGTCTATTGCATGTAAGTATCTAGAAACTTGAAAAGAATGTTTTAGAAAGATCTAAGTGTGTTCTATCGTCCCACTAATGCCCCTTTCAAACATCTTCATCCTCTTTGTTTGCATTTCAGGGGGTTTTCTTTGTGATGATTTCCTAGAGCCAAGTACATTATCAAATTCATACTCCTTTATAAGTCCCCCTGAGATCTCCTGCTCCTCCCTCCTCCCAAGCCCATGACATATGAATTCATGGACATTTTCTCTTGATGCAAATAGTTAAAATATTCATTAAGTGCATTTCTATAGAAAATAATCTGAATATGACATTATAGTTGTCCAAGAGAAAGTTGTTTGAAGTATGCTAAAATATACTAGAAAGAAAAACTTGTAAACAGTAGTTGCTGAGTTAAAATCTAATATGAACAACTCCTGCAACTCCTGTACGCAGCCTACTGTGCTAACTTCGCAGGCTTGCGTTGTGAGCTGACCTAGTGGGGGCAACTTTCTGAGCATGCTGTGCCTGGCATTGACTTCCCCTGGAGCTGGCACCCATTCACACGCAGAGGATGTTTCTCTTTATCTTCACCCTGGTTCTGTCTCTTACAGAAAGGACATGTGTGGTGCGAACAAACATTCTTGAGCACATTCTATGCACCAGGACCCTCCCATCCCTCTCATCAAAGTTTTTTTGTTTTTTGTTTTTTTTTTTTTTCCAGAAATCAGTCTGGGAGTTAAGACTAGTTTCTGCTTTTCAGAGGCAGAAACTAAATGAAGTGATTTGCCCAAAGTCTCAGAGTTGGTGAGTCAAAAAGTGGAGGTTTGAATATACATCTATTTGGTTCCGGAACCTTTTTTTTTTTTTTTTTTTAAAGCTGGGCTTTGCTGCCTGTCTCTCCTGAGAACCCCTCCCCACACACCCCAATCCTGACTATGTGTACCATTTCGATTTGTCAACCTGCCCTGCGTCTCAGGTGTTCCTGTCCTCATCTCTCTGATTGTCATGACTCTCCTTGGATCTGGAGCTCTCTGTTGCTATATTCTGGTATATGCCAGTGCTCCCTCCTGATTTGTTTGCTTTAGGGCCACGGTGACCTCAGCCAGCAATGAACAAGCTCCTGTTATTGACACCTAGCTGATTTGCATCTTCATTTTCCCATATGCCAACCTGGATGTCATTATGAATTGGCCAGACTGAGGTGCGGTGTTGCGCTCTAGAAGGAATGACAGGGAGGTGCTCTTACCATTGGCTAATATAAACTCCTTACCCAGAGGACTGGAGTGAGAAACATGTGACAAAAAAGATGAGACAATAACAGGGGAAAATAACACAGAGAGATTTTGAGTCACTGCTGAGGAGGCTGAGGTGGGCAGATGAGATGGAAGAAAGGGGTTTCTCTTTGGCTTCAAGCACAGAGCTGCAGTGTTTTAGCATAGCTGAAAAAAGAAAGATTTGCCAGCTTTGCACACCACTCAGTGGATTGATTCTAACAAATATTGTTGTTATCAATTTCTGTGCCTTATACTACTATAAATTGATCTAATATTAGATATTAATTTAATATCTTAGTACATGTTGGTGTCAGGAATGCGTATATGACACACAGTATGCGAACAATACTAGCAAGCTTAATGCAACAGACAGTGTCCGGATATAAGACTTACTGAAGAAAGCAAAATGCTTGGGACATCTTTCATTTGGAATATATTGAGCCTATCTATTGTACTTGACAGGTGCACTTCAATCAGAACAAATTCAATATCCCACCCATTCTCTCTCTCTCTCTCTCTCTCTCTCTCTCTCTCTCTCTCTCTTTATTTTTGCTGATGAATCATTGACCCCTAAATTTAGCGCCTTCTGCTGCTGGAGTGCACCTTGTGCAGTTGTCTGTCCCTCACTATCTGTAAGGCATTGGTTCCAGGGTGCCCTGAAAGTACCCAAATATCTGGAGACTCAAGTCATTTATATAATATAAAGTGGACTAATATTTATATATAACCTATTCACATCATCCTATATTCTTTAGATCATCTCTAGATTACTTGTAATACTTGGTACAATGCAAACACTATGTGCATAGTTGTTATGCTGTATTGTTAGAGGAATAATAACAAAAATAGTCTGCATACATTAAATACTAACACACTTTTTTTTCCCAAATTTTTTCTGTCCCATTGGTTGAATGTATAGATGTGGGACAAGGAATGGCAACTATATTAAAGTAAATGTCAAAACAACAAATAAAAATAAATGTCACCATATTCCTTTTTATCATGAGCAATACATTTCAATAAAGCAACTATATAAAGAATTTCTAGATGTCACTAAGATGATTGCCAGGTTGGTCAATAATCCAGGTGATCACAAGTGACATTCTGGCTCTACTCTTTACTTATGTTCTTGACAGGTAGCCAGAGAGACATGAGTGTGACAAAGGGACAAGGGGCTCAGACACACAGGAGTTAATGAACCTATAGTTGGTCAGTGAAAAACATCTGAAGTTAGTGATTCTCAACATGAAACTTCCTAACTGTCCCGGGCAAAGGTGGACCACAGACATTTTCTTTTCTTTGGCAATTATGTACACCAGGCCCTTGAGGAACGATATCTTTAGATAGATCACAAGCATCTAACAATGGCCCAGCACCCTGAGTTTGTTACTTGTTAACCATGGGTAAAGTGGGCATGGAAGGACTGCATATGTGTAGAAAAAAGAAAATGGTAGATGTCACAAAACCAATTCCGGGAAGCGGGTGGACCCTGAGCCACACGGGTCCTTCATCACATAAACATGCAGAAAACAGAAATGACAGGGTCGATGTGGCCAAAATCCTACCAGGAAGTGCGTGGACTCTGAGACACAAAGGTCCTGCTCAGATGGTCACTGCATGCAGTGCATATGTACAGACTGGTCTTCTTAAATCTCTTAAAAGAGGACCCAACTTGAGGAGATCACTGTGACTCAATCCGATCCAACCTGTCACCAGGTAGCAGTTGCTATTACTCAATAATTGCTTTTGTTCTTGCTTCAGCAAATCTCACTGCACCTTTGTGGGGACTGTGGTCATTCGCAGTATAGTTCTCAAGTCCAACTATCACGTTCTGGTGAGCAGGCAGGACATGAACTTGGACACTAGGACTAACATGGATAATTTTTTTACCTGATATTACTGGAGGCAGCGGAGTGAGGCGTGACTAGGAGACGGGAGGTCAGACTCACAGCAGTTTGTAACCTGGCTTCGCCTTCACCTGTGAAGGTTATGTTACCCCTTCAACTGGTTAGTTTTTCTTTCCTGTAAAATAAGGACATTGATGATATTTGTCTATTTGTTTTTAAAAATGAATAATCTTGGGACTGAACTCCAGATCTCCCAAATGCTATTTATTTAATCTTGGGAAAGATGTCACTTCACCTTGGCAAGCTTCTTCATCTGTGAAACGAGGAAAATAATGGAATAACGGTCACAGGAATATTGTGAAAATACAAAAAAAATCAATACACGGAAAGTCTCAGTCCAGACCCTGGCAAGGAGTAATTATTCAATATATTGGAAATGTTATTATGAATGTTTATTGCCAGCCCACTATGTTACTACTGGTTACGTATCTGTGTATACATTATCTCATGTGGAAATCCCCACTCCCACTTCTGGCAAAAGATCTGTGAGGACGGTATTGGGATTATAGTACCCATTCTACAGATGACAAAACAGGCTGGGAGAGGCCGAGTTGCCCTAATTCCCACAGTGACTAATAAGTAGCACAGATAGAAATTCAACCTAAATCTTCTGACTCCAAAATTTGTCACCTTCTCACCTCTCCGTTAAATGTAAAATGGTGACAGGTATCATGGAGAACGAGAGTTCCTTTAAGTCTCCATTACCCTTTACAGTGCCAGGGAATGGGAGTGTATTTAGAGTTTCCCTGAAGTGATGAGTTAGCTCTTCAACAAGTAGGTACCTTCCATAGGCCTTAATAATAGTTGAGGTTGATATTGTGCACGACACTTTTTGGTTTTGGCCTCAGATGTGTATTTAATTTGAATTCCCAGAACCTGTGCATAGGTGTGTGTGTGTGTGTTCTTAGCTTTCATTTCTACACCTTCTGAAGAGGAAGACCAATTCTCCAGTAACTGTAGTAAAGGGAGAACAAATTCTGGGACATTTCTGGACAACATCCTAGGCAATTGTGCTGCAGGCTGTTTCTGGACCCCTCTGGGTTACTTTGGACAGATCTGTGTGTCTCGTAAAAATGAACAAAATGAGGCTAGCCATTATCATTTGGGGTTTGGCTGCAGAAAAAAAAGTAGCCACTGGAATGAAGAACGTGAAAGCTTTAGCCCAGACTCCGCAGGCCATTGCTATACATGAGCCTCAGCTTTTTTCCTCATATAAAAAATGACAATAGCATTCACACCAAGGGGTTGCTGTGTCAAGAGAAAGGGAGCAAGGGAGGAAGGGGCTGTGTGACGTCGGATAATATCATGTATAAATATGTTCGAAATACATTATACACGTTATACTCCTCCCAAAAATAAAACAATGTGAAAATAGAGGGGACGGGAGGGGTAGGAAGGTAGTGACGGGAATGATTAAAGTATGTTATATCCATGTACAAAGCTGTCAAAATGCAGCCTATTAATTTATATAACCAATATTAATAAAACAATGCGGGGAAAGGGGGCAGCTGGTTGTGAGGTTGGAAGTCAACTTGACAGGCAAGAGGAATTCTCAGTGGTTAGAGCACTCGCTTAGTGAGCACAAGGCCCTGAGTACAATTCCCTAGTGCCACATAAGCTGGGTATGGTAGCACATGCTTGTAATTCCTGTATGCAGGAGGCTGAGGCAGGAGGTTTTACCATGTGTTTAAAGCCAGTTTGGGCTACGTAGTGAATTCAGGACCAGTTTGGACTACAGAGTGGGGCCCTGTCTCAAAAAAAAAAAAAAAAAAAAAAAAAAAAAAAAAAAAAAAAAAAAGACAATGTGAGTGTAGTAAGAGCTTTCATTTGAGGCATTTTTTTTTTTTTTCAAGACAGAGTCTTGCTCTGTAGACCAGACTGGTCCTGAACTTAGCCTTGAACTCATGGCAATCCTGCCTCAGCCTCCTGAGTGCTGGGATTACAAGTGTGTGTCACCATGCCTGACTTCCTGTTGAGGCATTTTTGAATGCTCAAAAGGGCCTGCAAAAAGTTTACATGCAAAAGGGACTTAGAGACTATGCATGAATGTGTGCACCTACCTGAGGACAGGAGGTAGAATCAACATATCACAAATCTGGCTGGTGATCATAATCCTGTATGAGAATTGTATGAACATTACTCGTCTTCATTCACTCAGAACGAGGCTCTGGATAGAGGGATCTACAAATGACTGAATGAAACTAAATGATAAATATTTGTTTTGAAAATTTTATTATTAATTCACATGCTTGCTTACTAATAACAGAAAAACCAACTTAACGTGGCTTGGCTCCCAGGGGTTCTCAGACTTGAGGACGTATCAGCATTTCCCTAGGGCTTTTAAAATCCAGAGTGCTGGTTCCCATCTCCAAGAGTCTCAGATTCAGTGGTGTAGGAGTGGGACCTGACAACATGGTTTTGTAAAAGATAATGCTGTCAATGTTGGAAATATTGGCTTAAGCACAAAGAATGATTATCTCATCTCACACAACAGAACATCTCAAGGACAGCAAGTTCGTTGCTTATTTGAGAATTCAATTATGTCCTTGGCTGCACAAATTCTGTCCATCTCTCACGCTGCTATTCGTAGTGCAGCAGCTTCATCTCTGTTTTGCTCTCCGCACGCTTACAAGATGGCTGCCTGTTTCTAGGTATCATATCTAGGCCAACTTCAGTAGAGAATGAGGATCTGTCTCTTCCTCTTCCTCAGTGTTTCTCTTATTGCTGGATGGAACTTCACCAGAAAGCCCTCAGTGGGTTTCTCATTGGCAAAACTGTTTCATATTCTCAGTTACAGTCCAGCTCCAGCACTAAAAGGCCTTGGCGTTGGTTTCCAAGTGAGCATTTTCCTGGAGAAAGTATCTTCTCTCTCCCAAGTCACACAGGAGAGCAATGACCGCTTGTACAACATAAAGACTAGATGTTGGTTACACAATTGCTGGTATCTGTTACAGAGATGTCAGCAGTTCGGGAGCTGTGATGAAGTCACCAGGGTCCATGACATCCAGATTGAAAGCTTGTTTTTGTTGTTTTCACAGAAATTGGCATCATCTCTGTTAATCTTTGCACCTTCATTTTATAGCAATAGCTGGGGCAGTTCCCTTGGTGATCTCTGACAGCTTCACTTCTCCTTTGGACAATCACAAGATACTTCACTACAGAAGGCAGACTTATCAAATAAAAGTGTCTTCAGTAGCCTCAGGTGACAGGTATCTATACTTTTGATTTTTTGGCCAAGCTCAAGAACTAGTGAGGCCAGGAAACATACTGCTCAGATCTCTAAAGATCCTTCCGAAGTACATATGTGTAATAGAAATAGGGAGGGAGGTGGGAGAGAGAGAGAGAGAGAGAGAGAGAGAGAGAGAGAGAGAGAGAGAGAGAGATCTTTATCTTATTACTAAAAAGCAGAAAAGACAATACTCTCTAGACTAGAAATGATAAATAGTATTTGCTGAAAAGCCACAGTAACATTTCATTTATAGTCGTTCATAGGTACCAGGAATGATGAACATTTTCTCAACACTGACTAGGTTCTGCCCTAACAACTTTATAATGTGTAACTCACATCGGTTTTGTGCCAAGCAGATGAGGCACAAACACACAAGGAAAGCTGTGGGTGCGAATGTGAGGGTAGGCTGCGATAACCCCTGCTCCTGCCAGCTCTGCTCTGTTCTTGGGAGGTCGGTATTGATATTTCTAATTGGCAAGTAAGAATGCAAGTGTAAGCACCTTCAGGAAAGTCACCCAAAATATAAGGAAGATAATAGGTAGAAATTTTAGCTTGTCTGACCCTAGAGCATCTCTCTTCTTTCATTTATCCATCTGTGTTCAAACAATATTCATTTGGTATCTACAGTATGCCAGGTCCTATCCCGGGCACCGAGTATCTTTTGTTTTTAGACAAAAATGCTAGGCCACTTCTCTAGGATTGCCATTAATTGGTGGGCAGGTAGAGCTGACAGCTCTTAAGACTATACGCCTTTGACAGAAATTTCGGTCATACAGCAGTATTGAAATGACTCTGAATGTGTGTACATAAAGGGAGAATGTATTATGTCCCTGAGAGGTTTTGACCTGTTCAATATTTTTTTCTAGAAGAATGATTTCTGCTTTTTAAAAATATAACCATTATTTCACTTAATATCTTTATAAATACATCACTGTTTGTATGTGCAGAACATGAGAATTTTCTTACTGACTCTGTTTCTGAAATACATAATATAGAAAGAATGAGCCCTGGAAAGTCTCTACCTCTAAAAACAGTCTTTGCTCTGTGTGCATATGTAGTCTTACTAAGCCTGTTTTTGAAAATGTTCCCAATTACTGGGGGCTCTTCTCGGTTCCCATGGCCCGTTGTGCAATTGGCCCATGCAAACAGGACAATGCTATTCTCTCTGAGTTTCGGAAGCACCAGTGAACTCTGGTCTCTTCGAGAAGAACTCAGAATTCCAATGGCAAGCTCCGGACCCCTGCTTCTTTGCATAAGCCTTGTCAGGAACTTTCCAGTACATTTGCGCATTGACATTGCTTCCTTTATTATTCTGTTGCTACAATTGTTGGAGAGAAGTTCAGCGAAATGTAATTTGGGATATACCTATGGAAAACTGTAAGGTAAACATGTTTATGTGTTCCAGTTAGCAAGACTGAGTTTCTTGACACTTTGGCAGTAGTGGGCACCCATAGGGTAGCAGTTTTGGGAAAGATTGTTAGAAATACTGACTGAGGCTGAAAGAGAAATTCCCTTTAGTAACCTCAAATGGTTATTCTTACCTTATATTTAACAAGGGAATATGTTTTAGTCAGAGTTTAGGGATCTGGGGCTTGTATAAATAGAAATATGGTGTGGAGGACTCAGTTTGGGTTGAAGCCTATCTAGCACGAGTGCAGGACTCATCGGTAGAAGCAGGCTTCCCTGCTTAGCTGGCATCGCAGGCAGGCCTCACGCCCCATGTCCAGTGACAAACTGCTGATTGGCAGCTCCATCCTCCTTCCTCCACTCCCTCCCTCCTCCTAGGCCATCCCCCTTACTAATTGGCCCGAGATGACTTCCACATTATCATAGTCTATTTAAGCCCTGTACGGCCTAACTAAACCGGACTGCGATCGCTGGAACGGGTTCCTAGAGTGCTACTCTGTCGTCCGACCTGTCCTCAGCTGATCTGGGGGTCCGTGTGGGACGGAGACCCCGACAATCCGGTAAGTTAATGAGTGCTGAAGCAAAGCATGGGTAGTATTTTTAAATGTAGTTTGCTGTGTTCAAATCTATAAAGTATTTATTTTGGAAATAATTAAATATCTTCAAGAACGGAGCATGTTGTGGTGGACAGACAGTAAGATGCCCCCTCGTCCCTCCTGCTTCTCTCCTGGTCATGCCTGTACAGTCCCATCCATTGAACACGGATGGGACGAATGCCTTCCTGCTAGCTAAAGAAAGTGTCAAAGTGAAAGGATTTTCAGATGTGATTGAACCCCTAAAGCAGTTAGTTTTCATTTAATCAAAAGACACAAAGACAAAGGCTCTTCATAAAAGGACTTGTGCTCCTCAGTGGAGTCAGAGAAATTCTCCTTGCGGTGGTGACCTTGGACAGACAAGGTGCTGTGTTGCAATTTTTTCTTTTCCTTTTTTTTTTTTGGGGGGGGGGGTTGAAAGCTTATTGCCCTACAACCTGAAGCCTAGGTTAAAAAAATAAAAAGAAAATCCAACTGTAAGGTCACCACGACCCTATGGCTGGGTAGAACTTCCAGGCATAAGGCATAAGTAATACAAGGGCAAGAAAGGTGTAAAGGGTGAGGCATAAAGGCATAAAAAAGAATGATGATTATGGGGGTGAACAGTTTTTATGCAGTGGGTGTGGATTACCCAGCATGAAGGTTGGGGGTTGGCTGTTTAACAGGCGTACGCATCAGGGATTGGGCAGAAGAGGACAAAACAGAGTTGCCTGATAGTTTGGGAGAGCGGGCAAGTGGGCTGCCAGTTTGTGGGGGATTGGTTCCCACTAGTGGTCACAGTTGTCATCATCGCTTGGCCAACTGTCAGGCCCAGCACAGTTGTTATGCTGGGCTGGGAAAGTCAGGTTGCTGTGCTCGGGAAGGAACGAGGGAATAGCTTATCTGTAAGTCAAGGTCGTGTATGGAGAGCCAAGATCTGTGTGTGCGAGCAGTGGAGTTGTTCAAGGAGAAGTTGAGGAGTTACAGCGCAGAACTCCATGTTCCCATTCCTTATGTTAAGAGATGATGGTCTGGTGTCATCTTCTCAGATTATGGTCCTGATAAAATGGGGCATAACCCTAAGAGTCAGGATTGTGGTCAAGGGGATAGTAGGGTTGTGGATGCTGGACCAGCACCATTTGGGTAATGAGGGAGGAGGTCGCTGTACGGATGTGGTTTGGAGCAAACAGATTAAGGAGCTTGGTCTGCAGCTGCCTGCTGGGCACTGCTGCCCATGGTCCTTCCCAGGTGGCCTAAAGTGCTGTGTTGTTATGCTTATGAAGAGGACCATCTGGGAAGAAACTGCAGGTGGCCTTTATGATCTGAGTCATCATCCCCTATCACTTTTGAAGAATAACCAGGAATAAAAGGGGATAAATTCTGCCAATAATCAGAGGTGACCCTTCCCTAGCGGAGCTTCTAATGAGAGCACAGATTCATCTGTCACCTGGATTGGAAACTGATGCTGCCCTGAAGCACAGGATCCACCTAAAGTGTACCTATAGGACTTACAATCCATAGAAACTATGAGACCATAAAAGCTGTTAGAAGCTACTGACTTGTGGTTGTTTTTTAGCCAGGAGTAGAAAGCAATTATACTTAGCTTCAAGAAGGCAGATCCAGAGGATTCCTGGGACTTTTGTCTGAGAAGACAGTTTGCTGCCACAGAAAGAAAAAAAAGAAGGATAAAGGATGGATAGCTAGTTGTGCATCAGACGATAAGGAGTTTGGTGATTGCTGCATTGGAAGTAGACTGTAAACAGATGTTCATGTTTTACTCCTGGTTCCTAGAACCACCCACTCTACTGCCTTATGCACTGGCCAGTTTGCAATTGGAATTTGACTGGTGTCAACTGGTGTTAACCGAGTTTATTTGCTGTATTGACTTCCTAGGTAACTCATGTGCCTCAGAGCTTCTCAATCGTTTTAACATTAAAAAACAACCTCAGGAGGCTGCTTTTTTCTCTGTTCCTTATCAACATTTCTGTCAACTTCATTCTACCTCTTATGTCTTTCTAACTTATTTTTCCATCCTCCCTCTTTTCTGTCCTCTCCACTCTCCTGCGCTGCACACGGCAGGTTTGGCTGCAATCTGCAGTCTCCTTCCCCCCACCGGCTTCCTCCAGTCCCTTTACGCAACAATTTAACTCCTCATTCTGCCAGATGTACTCTGACTACCGGCCTAATCTTCCCCCTGGAAAACCAGCACTAACGTCGCGGAACCAGTGTCTTCTCATTTTGACCATTTCCTCCTCTTATTCCTTTCCTGTTTTCCTGTGAAAGTCCATCCCATTGGAAAGGTTACTCACTATCACCTCTCAGCACCCACGGCAATCAATTCTTACTCCACTGCAAGCCATTACTGCGCTAGTATTACAATTTCCTTTTTCTCTGTCAAAATCATTGTGCCTTCTAATGACTGTGGACTTACCAAGGGTGCAAATCTTGTTTTGTTTGTCTTTGGATTCCACATACCCTAGCGTAGTGGTGAAGACAAATGCAGAATTATAAACATATCTGACTGAATCAAAGGCTAACACGTGGAAAGTTTAGTTCCAGGACCCAGGAGCACTAGGTCGAATTCTAATAATTTTTTACCATGAGTCATGCCACTTGAAATTCTACCAAATCACTAGAAATAAGGATGATATACTTTACCAGAAGCTTCTAGAAAGTACCAACATATTATTCTCTGTCTTCCATTTCTATTTGAGTGGTAAAAGATATGAAATGGAAGAAATTATGGCCATGAGAAGGAGAGAACTCTGTGTTTTTGATCATGATAGATCAAGCCCAGGCCTGTCCTAAACCCCAAATACTTTCCATCTTTCCCAAAGCAAAGATCTGCTGTTAACACGGCTGAGTATCTATTTACTTTATGGTTTCCCTTATGCAGTGATAAGTAATTTTTACATATAAACAAGCACAACAAATTCAGTTCTGCTACTGAGAAATTAAGGTTTTTTTTCTTTCTTTCCATATCGTTCAGGGAAAAAATACCATCTGAAACTGTGAGAAACGTAGGGAGCTTATAGCTCATTATGTAGTACAGTCTCATGCCAAACATCATGCTAAGCCCTGGGGATACAGAATGAATATGATATAGTCCATGACATTAGGAAGTCTGTGGGGTAACGGGTGAAGGATGAAAAAATAAAAGAAAATTGACAATATGGAATGATAAGTGCTATGATGACGTCAACTGTAGCCCAGAGCAAGGGGCTCTGCCGGAAGGTTTGAAATATCAGCAATTGAATCTTAATGAGCAAAAGTGATTTGCCAAATATCCTCTGCTGGTGGTAGCACCATTTCTCTTGACACCCATTCCGGGGTTCTTATTGATATTCTGCATTATTACAGGAGGCTGCATGCTGTGATTTTGTAGCTCTTTTGGGGAAGACTGTACACTGTAACTAGGGAATTATATTCCAGTAAGTTAATCACATCCATGGAATTCCTGGCCCTTGAATGCCTTAGGAATGGATACTTGTAATTTAAGCAGTATGTCAAGGAGCCAGCAGCCATAAGCCTTGACCAAGTACTTACACGAGCAACTGAGAAATGAAACATCAACATTGAGCCCGAGAAGCTGAAAAGTTGTCAGGAAACTCGTGGAGTCCCAAATAAAATCACAAAGACTAATTAGTGCACCTCTGTGGGATGATGTGTCACTCACCTTAAGCTTCCTCTTTGTGTCTCCAGAGTCTGTAGGTCAAAGAGAAAAGTGTGTGCAGGGAGTGGGGGCCCTATGCAAAGGCCGCAGGCTGTGGAGTGGTGAGGCATGGATTTAAGTTCTGGCCCTGACACTTCCTAGACAGGTTGTCTTTAGTTAGCTAATCTCCTTTCTCAATTTTTGCATTTACAATCTGGATACAATAACTAGTGTGTAGCTCAGAGAATTTTGAGGATATACTGAAATTAGGTATCTAAGGCCCCAAGTAGGCCCTTAAACTGGCACTAGTATTTGTTATCGCTTGTACCATGTGTCTCTCCAGGCTCTAACTGCTACGACCTTGGATAAGTTTGTCACAGTCATTCTCTTGGGCTCAGTTTCCTCATTTGTAAGACTAGGGGAGTCTTGCAGAGCTGTCTCATTTTTGACCTTCAAAAATCCTAGTGTTTATATACACACGGAGCCTGCAGGACTCTGGGTTTGTTTTCAATGTAATATCCTCTGAGGCAGGCTAGGTGGAAACTAATGTCTTCAGCAAAGGAAAACAACGCTTAGACAGGGACCTTGGACGTGGAGCTGCACCCTGAAGGGGCCTTGGAGGTGATGCTTCACAAAGAAGCTCCTCTTGCTTCATTTCTGTTGCCGTTGTTCACGTTTCAGACATTGAGAGGCTTATGCCCCAAATCCCAGTCTGCAGATTTCTTCACTAAGAACAGGTTGAGAGGTTGGCAGGGAGAAACCTTTTCTGCTTCTGAGAGGCGTGAAGGATAATGGTGCTCCAGGCTGTGCTGCCCTCCTCAGCCGGTGCCTCGGACTGCTGCTCAACGTTACTTTGTGCCTTCTCATTCTGAGCCCTGTGCTCAGTGCCATCCTTGTGTTCTTTCACTGACTCTGCATGGCGGATTGTTGGCAGAGGGAAGTTAAGTGACTGGCCCAAAGCAGCAGTCTAGAACTGGCAGAATGCAAGTTGCAGGTCTTAATCACCACATTGACCCAAATAGTGCAACTGGAAGTCATATGGAGACAAAAGAATTTTATTAATTTACTTACTGTTTTGCCATTGAGGATTGAACGCCGGGCCTTCACATTGAGATATATTTCCAGCTCCCCGTTTTTAGTTTTGATTTTTGAGACAGGATCTCACTAAATTACTAAGTGGTCCAGGGTGGGTTTCAATTTGTTATTCTCCTGCCTCAGCCTCCCAGAGTGCTGGGATTACACATACGTCTTATTACACCTGGCTCAAAAGAACTTTATTTTTTTTTATGTTCAAAAGAACTTTAAAAATAGTACAGGAAGGCTGAATCGTTAGGGAATGACATATTGCAAGGTTTCATTTACTAAGGTTGGTAATGTGTAATTTCACAAAAATTCCCTTTTAAAATGAAGCTGGAGTCTGGGTGGGATGAGGGAGAAGAAGAGACGAAAAGGGATTGTAATCTTGTCGTGATATATAGCTGCACAAAATCCTCAAGCTCAATGTAATCACTGTATATTACATACACACACATATATGTTTACATATATATGCTAAAAAATATTGGGAAAAAATAAAAGGAAACTGGAAGCATTCGTAGTCCCAGCTAGGAAGACACGGCAGAAGTTCAAGTCTCTCGCGGTGCTGTCGTTCAGCAGCATGACTGGGCTGGCCTTTCTCTTTCTGGAATGTGTACTGGAGGACTATGGTGTCTACTGGCCCCTATTCATCCTTTTTTTTCATGTCATTTCCCCCATTCCCCACTGCATTGTCAAGAGAGGCACCTGTGACATGGATGCCACCAGCAATGCCTACTGGGAACTGGCTAATTTATTCATTATTGTTGTTTTTGCATTTGAATTTCCTGTTATTCTTGCTTATGTGACTATGATCAAACAAGGAGCCCGTGGAATCACACTGGCAAGTGATGCTGTCATCTTCCAAACAATCCAACGTTTGTTCCTGGTGTCTGGGAGAGGAGAGGATTTCAGCTGGGAGCGGTGGTAGGTGTTATTCTGAATGTATACATGGAGATTCTCAGGGTTTGGATTCCACTTTCATGTGCCCACATGTGGCCTTTTACTATGGAATTTGATATGTGGAGTTTTTTTTATACATTTATATCATGATCACTTTTTGATTTTGAGACAGGGTTTTACTCTGCAGTGCAGGCAGGTCCCGAACTCACTATGTAGGTCAGGCTGGCCTCAAACTCACAGCAATTCTCTTGCTTCAGCCTCCTGAGTGCTGGGATTACAGGTGTGCACCGCCATGCCCAGCTTATCTGGGGCTAGGGAATTGAACCTAGAGCCTTGCGCATACTAGGCAAACAGTTTAAGCACTTAGCTATTCCTCCAGCCCTGGTATCATGATCACTTTAAGAATCACTTCTTGAGTAATTCATTTTCTTTCTAGCAAAGAGATCTCTGTGCTTGCTCTTGTCAAAGGGTATTAGTTGTTGGGTCGTTTGTAGAGTCATGACATCTTCCCAAAGTGAATGAATTTCGCCCCTGGCCAGCTGCCCACTTGAGCAGGGTATCTTGACCTTTGACCTGGAGGGTGCTTAGATGGGCAGTAAACTCTATTGCAGGTTTCTTAGGGCCACATGGAGTTGCTCCCTCTGCTTTTTGTGATCTCTGACCTCTCACAATATGGTCCACAGACCAAGGATATCTGCTTCACCTAGGAGCTCATTTAGCATGGAGGTGATTAGATATGAAGACAACGAAGCCCCACCCCCAGACCCTGAAGCCCTGCTCCACATCTAGAGCATTTTTATAAGCTCTTGAGCAATCCTGCACAGGTGACAGTTTGGGAGGTTTTTTACCTTGTTTTTATAAATGTATATATCACATCCCTCTTCCTTTCCTACCATCTCACCCCTCACCCCACTTTCTCTTTCCCTCTCCACAAAGTCCATCTTCTTATTTTCTTCCATATCTCTTACAATTTTCATGTTTTTTTCATATTAGAGAAACCGTAAGATAATTAACTTTCTGGGTCTGATTCATTTCACTGAACATAATGGTCTCAAGATGTACCCATTCTCCTACAAGTGACCCATTCTTAATGGCAGAGTAGTACTCCACTGTGTATATAGACACATCTTCTTTATCCAATCATATTGACTTCTTCCAAGCTCTGACGATCATAAATTGTGCTTCTATAAACACAGGTATGCATGTGTCACTATCGTATGATGACTTTAACTTTTTTGGGAAGATACCCAGAAGAGGTATAGTCGTGTTAAATGGAACATCAATTTTCAGTTTTTTGAGGAATCTCCGTGCTGCTCTCCATAGTAGTTGTACCAGTTTACAGTCCCACCAGCAGTGTAGGAGGGTTCCTTTCTCCCAGAAACTCAGTGTTGCTTTAATTTACATTTATTTGATGGCTAAAGACGCTGAGCATTTTTTTTTTTCATTTAGTGGCCGCATGGGTGCTCTCTTCACTCTGTTGGTGATTTTCTCTGCTGTACAGAAACATTTTAATTTCATACAATCCCATTGGTTGATTCTTGGTGTTATCTCACATGCTCTGGGTGTTTTATTGAGAAAGTCCTTGCCTACACCGGCATCTTGAAGGGTTTCACCTACTTTTTCTTCCAACAGGTTCAATATTTCCTTAAGGTCTAAGTCTTTGATCTGTTTGGACTTGATTTCAGCAAGTCGTAAAAGCTGGGGCTCTACTTTCATTCTTTGCATGTGGTCAGCCAGTTTTGGCTTGAGGAATTTTGTCACACCTCAACACAGAGCATCCTTATCTTGTGTCTGGCTCAGTCACTTAGTCTCTGTGGGTAAGAAAATATCTCACCTGCCCTCAAGTGGAGGATGAGTTCAGATTCACTTCCATCTTGCAGAACTGTTGTCACCTCTAACCTAGGGGCTATTTCTCAAACTTGGAGATGGTATTCTCAGTAAGGAAGAGATGTGCCTTCCCATTGCTTGAAAGGCTGTTCTCACTGTGCTGGGGCACAAATAACCCCGGAGCCCCATTGGGAGGCAGGGGAGGAAGGCTGGGTGGGAGCCAGGCCCTGCTGTAGTTGCAGGAGGTAATGCTTTTTAATTTACTTCACAGCCTGTATTACTCCGCAGCTCCTTCCCAATCCTATCCCCACTCCTCAACAGTTCTGATTCATCCTTACCTTTCTTCTTTTGTGACTCTGAGGATCAAACCTGAAGCCTTTTTTTTATTAAGCTACATTGAGAGCTCTTTTTAATTACTTTTACCTAGAGAAAGAGTGTTGCTAAGTCACAGACTTGCCCAGTCTGGGCTTAAATTTGCGGTCTTCCTTCCTCAGCCTCCTAGTATGCTCAGAGTAAAGGGCTGTGCTACAGGTCAGCTTGTCCTTATAGCTTCTTGATAGCTTTGTCTTCTAAGGGAGCCAAGTGAATATGTAGTCACATATCAACGTGCTTATTATCCTTCATATAAAACTTTACAGCACCTGAAATGTATCATTAGGTGCAGGTATCATGTTGAATCCTGTAATCATAGTTTTTCTAGCTCATCTTTTTATCGAAGACCTTTTGAAAAAAAGGAAATATGAGAACTAGACGCACTTGATGAAAACGCAACCCATGATTTTAAAGCATTAATGTACAGTAGCTGATGAGCATTGAGGATACCCCACATTGAAGTTTGTGAACTGACTAACCACACCTCTCCCTGTGCGAGTGTGAGAGGGACAGCAGAACATAAAGTGACATCTACAAAGACGATGTGCAATGTTATTACTCAGCCTTGTATATGATTTCATGTTTTCCATGTTCTGTGTTCATATAGATTTGTTTTAGTTATTATTTCCAGTACTGACTTTAGAAAAAAAATATTTGTCATTTGAACCAGCACATCAATCATGGGACACTTATTGTAATAAAATTTACTTTAACATAGAAAAAATGATCAAGAGCTAAAGTCATGGAGGCAACCCATGTGGGGATCCCTCCCAGAAAGAGGGAACTTTTATCCTATACGTTGTGTCTTCCAGAAAAAAAAAAGTTCAGGACATCATACATCAGTGATGCATGCATACCCATGTTCATAGCAGCACAGCTCATAATAGCTAGATCTTGGAAGCAGCTGATATGTCCACCAACAAATGAATAGGTAGAGAAATGTGGTGTATACACATGAGAGTACCACTCTGCTATAAAGAAGGGTAAACTTGAGTCTTTTTAGGGAAAATGGGTGCACCTTGAGACTGCTATGCTGGGGGAAATGAGTCAGATAAAGAAGGTTACGTATTGCATGATTTCTCTAATATGGGAAACCCAGTATAAATAAGTAAAAGAGCAGAATGAAAGGCTGATGGTAGGAAGCAGGGAGGTAGATTTTTTGGAAAGGGAAAAGGATGAGGAGGCAAGAGGGTGAGAAAGGAAGAAGGGAAGTAAAAATGATCAACGTGTGATATGTATAAGCATCCATCCCTCAAGGAGAATGCAGTTATTCCGCATCACAAACACATACCAATACAACAGTCATTTTGGGAAAATATAAAAAAATCAAATGCTGAAGAGAAATTTGGACACAAAACAAGAAGCGTAAAAAGAATCGCTATCATCAAGAACAAGATTTCTATTATATGAGAGCCAAAAGATAATTTCCAGAACAAACTAAAAGAGAAACAATAAGAAGCAGAGAGATAGACTTTGTGGAGGTGGGAAGGGCGTTTGGAATGACAGAAGGTAGGACAGGGAGTAGAAGGCAAAATAAAATGAACAAGCTATATATCCTATACATAGACAGATGTACATATATCTATGGATGATGTATTTATTCCCCAGGATGTTTCTAATTATTATGTTTTGAAAACATATACCAATAAAATTATGGTAAAAAAGATGAGGTTTGAAAGCTAGACCTTTAACCCTGGGTCTGCTAACAGGTGCCTTTGGCCATAAGCAGGTCTCTGTCTCTGAGCTTCAGTTTGCCCATCTACACTAAGACAGCAGTAGACTTGCTCAGTCTCTTTCCAGCTTTAACAAGCATATTAATCACCTGAGGATCTTTTTCAGGCATACAATACAAATTCAGAGTCAACAGGTCAGGCCTGGGCTCTGGGACTCAGAATTTCCATGAAATTTCAGGTGACAGCACCCCTACAGTTGGAATCCTTGCTTTACAGGCCTAGATCACCTCTGATTCAACCCTGAAGTCCAGACAGTATAGTAACCCCAGATTCCTGGGCAAACAAGCAGTGACTACCGATTCATTCTCTCCCTTCCTGTCTTTTTTTTTTTTTTCAGACAGTGAAATTTCTGCTCTTTATATCACTCCTGCTTACACTTGACCTTTTCTATCTCCTGCATATTTCAAGTCTCCTGAGTACGGAGCTCGAGGGCTCCAGCGTTGCCCGTGTGAGGCTGTCTTGGAGGTGAGCAGCAGGGAGCGGACCTGAAAGCTAACGACTGTGTGCCCAAGCAGTGTCCTGAAGTCCTCGCTCTGAGCTGGGGGCTCTACTCTGCTTGCAGGCCCAAAACTCACCACTCACAAGGCACTGCTGGATGAACTGTTGTTCGCTTGCCACTTATAGCCAACAGGGAGGACTTTTGGAAGTAAGCTCGTTCTTTCCTCGCAGAAATCCAGCATGTCATTATGCCACTTGTACGGCTGGCAGAGTCAGAAAACAACACTCGGGTCCCATTTCCTGCTCGCCTTCAGTGCATCCGGCCCTGCATCCGTCTTCCCATCGTCCTCAGGCCGAGGTTCTTCTCTACCTGCTGAAGTGAACTTTTAGGTAGTTTAGATATCTACCAGGAAAATAAGATCTGTGCTAATGCAAACCTAAATTGGTTTGGAAACCTTAGTTCTTCAAAGCTTAGGGATGTTTTCATGCGATCGACTTCAAAATCCCCCAGTGACATTAGCATGTATTCAGTAGCTCTTAAATTGGCTTGTTAAACTTTACTCTTGTTTGCTTCAATTCCTTTGTACCTGATTTCTTTTGAGTGTAGGTTCTATTTTGATAAACTTTGTATACTAAGACAGATCTTTTCTTGACTTCCACATTTTTCCAAGTCTGTAACTGGGGTGCAAATGTGGAGAATTTATCTGAACCTTCCTCATGAGTGATGCTGACACGCAAAGCTCTCTGATCTTTGAGCCTGTCTTGTTAAAATGCTCCTTTGGGGCATAGAAATCTCCCTATTCAGCTTAGTACAGGTCAATAGAGAGCTGCTACCAAAAACTGAGGCTTGATTCAGAAATCCTCAAAGCGTCCTCTTCGCTCAGTGAAAGCAGACTTGTGTTGGAACCCATGAGTGACTGAAAGAATCATAATGCTTTTATGGGACCTGAGTGAGTTGTAGGTTTTTTCTGTTTCTCCTGCTTCAGATCTGAGCTCTGAGGACTGGGGTTGGCCTTTCTCTGCGGTGGTCTGACACTGAAAATGTGTACTTAAGTTTTAAGCTGCCCTGGCTTTATAGGTAACTAGCAATTTCTTCACTATATGATCAGATAATGTAAGATGGTATTTTTATTTCCTATTACTGTTGTAATATATTACCACAAACGGTGGCTTAAAAATACAAGTTTATCATTATCATAAAGTCTGGGAGGTCAATAGGCTTATCAGGCAAAATCACGGTGTGGACAGGGCCACGTTCTTTCTGGAGGCTCTAGGGGGCAATTGGTTCCCTTACATTTTCTAGCCCCTCTTCTAGTCTCCAGACTACAGGCTACCTGCTGTCCTTAGCTTATGGCACCTTACAGTGCTTCCAAAGCCAGTGACAAGAGATGATTCCTTCTAATATTGCACAACCTAACTTTCATCTTCTATCTTCCCCTCACCAGTACACTTGTATTGGACCTATCTGAATAATCTAGGAGAATTTCCGATTTCAAAGCCTCAGATTCACAGTCACATCTATACCCTTCTCTTTGCCTTATAAGGTAACATATTCTATTATGATGAAACTTGTTTGTGTTTATCTACCATTTACAATTGTATATGATTTTAGTCGATCCTTCCCCATGTAATTATTATTTTTCATTAGTAGATGCTTGAAAGGCCTTTCCATTTGCTAGTGTCTTCAGTTTCTTTCCTCAGTATTCCTAAATTTTCCTTGTAGAGGTCTTCACTTCCTTGGTTAAATTGATTTTTAGGTTTTTTATTTTATTTTTGAAGTTATTATGAATAAGGTTGTTTTTCTGGTTGTTAATCGATATATAGAAAAAACGATTGATTTTTGGTTGTTAATCTTGTATTTTACTGATGGTTTATCAGACTTGTTCTTGATGAAGGTTTTAGAATCTCCTAAGTATAAAATTATCACATCTGCAAATATGGATAATTTAACTCTTCCCTTCCTATTTGTATCCCTTTTATTTATTTTTCTTTCCCCCCAATTTCATTGATATGTATAAATGCAATACATAAAGTTTACATTGATCTTGAGCATTTTGTCCATATAGATATCATGGCAAAATTACAAATCTTTCCCTTCTACTTTTTCAACCCTCCCATTCCCTCCCCCTGCCCCACAGCCCATTCCCATTATTCCCCACAGTAAGTTCTATGAAATAATTGTGATCTGGGTTTCTCATACCAAGGAAACCATTTGATATTTCACCTTCTGCTTCTGGCTCACTTCATTAAGCATGATGGTCTCAAGTTGCCTCCATTTACCTGTAAAAGCCTCTAACCTATCTATCTTTATTTTTCTTGTTTAATTGCTCTGGCTAAAATTTCAAGTGCTGTATTGAACAGGAATGGTGAGAGTAGACACTTGCCTCATTCCTGATTTTAAAGGAAAGACTTTCCATTTTCTCCATTTAGTATCATGTAGACTTTGAGTTTGTCCTTCATAGCCTTTGCTAGGTTGAGGCATGATCTTCCTATTCCTAGTTTCTTCAGGAGTTTACCATGTTGGGTTGTGTCTAAGGCATTTTCTGCATTTATTGAGATGATCATGTGGTTTGTATTCTTGACTATTTATGTGGTATGCTACCTTTGTTGTTTTGCATATGTTGAAACATTCTTGCACCTTTGCAATAAAAATAATTTGATCATGATATCCCATCATTTTAATTCATCATTGAATTCTGTTTTCAAGAATTTTATTAAGGATTTTTACATCTATATTCATCAAAGATATTGGCCTATGGTGTTTTGTTGACTTTTATCCAATTTTGCTATCATAGTAATAGCAACTTAATAGATTAAACTTGAAACAATCCCCTCTCCTTCTATTTTACAAAATAACTTGAGAAGAATTATCGTTAGCTCTTCTTTAAAGGTCTGGTAAAATTCAGAGTGCAAAGGGAATCTGTCTGATTTGAGCTTTCCTTTGTTGGAGACCTTTTTATTACTGCCTACACCTCACTATGTGTCATTGGCCTATTGAGATTTTCTATATGCCATTGTTTTGATTTCATTAGTTCCTATGTGATGAGAAACTTATTACTTGCTTACGGAGTCTCCAATTTATTTTAATAATTTTTAAATAGTTACTACTGGTTGTCTGACATTCAGTGCTGGTTTTTGTCTTATTTTTGGTGTTATTTTTTGGCTTGAATTTTATTCACTTGAGTCTTTCTTTTGTATAGTTGGCTTATATAGTTTATCAATTTTGTCCATTTTTTCAATGAAATGAGTTTTTAAATAATTGATTCATTTCAGTGTTCTTGAATTCTCTGTTTTATGTACCTTAGACGTGTTCCTTATCATATTTTTCTTCTGCTGATTGTGAATTTGCTTTGTTTTTCTGAGACCTTGAAATGCATTCTTAGGTTATGTGTAATCTGTCTGATTTTTTTCTAATCTAGACATTCATAGTTATAAACTTTTTCCTGGTAACTGCTTTCACTGTCTCACAGATTGTTATATGTGTGTTTTCATTTTCATTGTGCACCTAGACACAAGAGGATACTATGGAGCCATAAAAAGACAGGTATGAATCATTTGAAAGAAAATAGGGCCACCTTGAGTCAATAATGCTTAGTGAAATGGACCAAACACAGGCAGACTATAGACAGATTGTTCCTCATATGAAATTCACAAAAATCATAGCATAACAAGGCCCCAACATGAGAGTCAGGGTAGAAGAAGGGGCAATGGGCTCAAAAGAAATGAATGAATCTTTGAGAGATGGGGAGAGGCCTAGGGCAAAGGTGAGAAGGAAGGGAAAGAGACCAAAATCGGTGTAGATGCTCATTGATTCCCCAAGTCACGTGTTTCTAAAGTATTATAGAATTTGGAATTCATGTATATAAAAATAATAAAGAAAATTAACTTCCTAGCTGATTTCTTCAGTGAACCTCTGACCGTTCAAAAATATTATGTAATGTCCATATGTTTGTACAATTTCCTTATTTTCTTATTTTTGATTTATACTTTCATCTCATTGTGATATGGTAAAATGCAAGAATCTATTGTTTTTTTGTATTTGTTAAGACTTGCTTTGGGCTGGAGAAATAGCTCAGCTGCTGCAGTGCTTGCCTAGCGAGCTTGTGGCCACAAGTTCCATTCTCCAGCACCACATAAAGTGGGGCAAGGTAGCACATGCCTGTAACCCCAAAACTCAGGAAGCTGAAGCAGGAAGATTGCCATGAATTTGAAGCTAGCTTGGGCTCCATAATGAGTTCAGGACCAGAGTGGACTATAGAGTGAGACCCTGTCTTAAAAAAAAAGATTTGCTTTATATCCTAAAATATAATCTATTTTGTAGAAGGTTCCATAAGTTGTTGTGAAGAATGTGTGTTCATCTGTTGTAGAAAACAATATTCTGTGTATATCTGTCAAATCCATTTGGTATATAATTTAGTGTGTGTTATTTCTTTATTGACTTTTTCTTGTCTGGATGACCTATCTGTAAGTATGGGTTTTGAAGTCACCAATTACTATTGAATTGGGACCTATTTGTTTCTTTGTGTGGAATAATGCTCTTGTAGATCGATATTATATCTGCTTGGTGGTTTCTCCCCCTTATGCCTATGTAATGGCTTCTTTGTTTCTTCCGACCAATTTTATCTTGATGTTTGCTTTACCAGGTACGAGTGTACCTACATCTGTTTTAGTATTTTGTGTTCATGGAATATTTTCTACTCTTTACTTTCAGCCTGTATACGACTTTGCTAATGAGATGTATTTCTTGTAGGTAACATAGTTAAGCTTCGTTTTTTAATATACCTTGCCGATCTGTGTCTTTTAATTGTAGAATTAAAGGCCATTTACATTGAGGTTCATTATGTAAATGTTTGTACTGATTTCTGTTTTTTTTATTTTTAAAGTTTGTTTCACTCCTGATTCTCATTTGTTTACCTCCTCTTCTAATGAGATTCAGTCTTTCCCAAGCTCACGCGGCTGCATTTATCTGCCTCTGTGTGAATGATTCAGTGTCATTACAACTAAAAAGCTATTCCTAGTGATTCCGCCTTGCAAGTTACCACCAGCCTAAAGTTTTAGGCAATTATAGAGAAACTTGCTATGAATTACCTTGAGCCGTAGCACATATCTTTTAAGGTACAGAAGAAATCAGTTCTTTTAAGCATCCAGGAATGGCAGGAGAGTTTGTTTTCTTTTTACAAGACTTCTTGGATTTAAAAGTTTGAAAACTGAGTTATTATTTCCCAAATAGCACTGTGGACTACTATCATGGTTGTCTGAGAAATTACTCAAAATATGAACTCTAAGGCCCAGCTGTCATATATCATATTATTAATTCAGCAAACCTGAGGTGGGGTCTAAAGAATGTGTCTGATTTATAGCTCATGGACTGACAAATGATCTGATGGGATGCTAGCAATGAGAATCTTCAGGAAAAATGATTTCTGAAGGCGTTTTAGAAGAAATATGCTATATTCCTATCAAATGCTTCCTCTAAACATTAAATTGTTGGAAATAGTCATAATTTGTTATTTTTCAATTCTGCATCATTTTTTTTTTGGTTTTTCTCCCCTCTTGAACCTTTCTACTTCTCTGAAGGTAAAGATTTGTCTGCAGTCAGTGTGGATTTATGTATCCTCTGCATCTGGTACATGTGGATTCATGCAGTTTGTGCTCAGGACATGTGGGTGAAGGTATAAGGCAGAAAGTATTGTGTGAAATGTTTTGAAAGGGAGGTCCATCTCTAAACATTTCATTGAATATTGTTGTTGGGCTCTTAGAGCAGGGCTAATATCTGCTAGAGCTAAGAAGACGTGGCTTGCTTCAATTACATTTTGCCCTGTGTTCACAAGAAAGTAGACTTTAAATCCAAAATGTGACAGGGAAATAATGAGATACCAAGGGTCCGGACCAAAGAGACTTTGTCCCAACATGAATGACAGGGTAGAACGAGGGCATTGGTCAGCCAGGAAAGGGGGGAACCTCTGACAAAGTGATGGGCATAGATGCTCACTGATCCCCCAAACCCCTTATCTCTAATGTTTCATAAATTTGGAATTCATGTATTCACAAATAAATTAATTTATTAATTAAAAAAAGAGACTTTGTGAATAAGATTTCCCATGCTTGGTTCAAAACAGAATACAATGTTGTAAAAGTGTTAAGCTCATTGTCACGACTATCTTTTTGAAAAATAGAGTAGTGCTCTGTTTTTAGGTTAGTCCTGAATTTCCTGTGTAGCCTAGGCTGGCCTCAAGCTCACAGCAATCCTCTTGCCTCAGTTTCCCAAGTGCGGGGATTGCGGATTGTGCACCACAACACCTGACTAATTTGTATGTGGTGCTGAGGAATCAAATCTAGAGGCTTGCACGTGCTAGACAAATGCTCTAACCACTGAATATTCCTCCAGCTGGACATGACTATCTTGAACATTGTGGAGGGAAATTGCTTCATTTCTTTACGTATGGAACAATGTTGCAGAAATATCCACAATAGGTATGCATGCTAAGAATCTTAGAGCTACATTTTTGCCTAACATGTTCTACAAATGAATCAGGAGTTCCAGAACCCTGTAATTGCACATGAGAGAATGTGAGGAAAGGAAAACATCATTTTAAAAACAATTTTATTTATATGCATATTGCATCGCACTTCTTCTGAGAAGTGTCTATTCATTTCAGTTACCCAGTTTTTGATTGAATCTTCTATTTTGGGGAGGTCTATTTTTTCAGTTCTTTGTGTATGTACTTTTCTGTTTTGTTTTGTTTTCTTTGTATATTCTTCATAATGGTCCTCTGAGGAAGAGCTGGCAATTTTTTCCTATTCTGTCGGTTCCCTCTTCACTCTTGATTGTTTCTTTTGTGGTGCAGAAGCTTTTTAATTTGACATAATCCCAGTTTTCTTGGTGTTATCTCATATGCTTTGAGTGTTTTATTGAGAAAGTCCTTGCCCACATCTATGTCTTCAAAGATTTTTGCCCATTTTTTTTTCTTCTAACACACTCAGTGCTTGAAGGAAAACTTCTTTCTGTAAGGTAAAATCAGGGCAGACAGCTAGCCACAAATGGAGAGAGTCTGAGCAGTGGACAAGCAGTTGTAATCATGGGCTCCAGCAGCGTGGTCAGAACGTAAAACGTGAGTGCTAGTACGTCATTTCTAAGACCATGGTTCAGAGGGGACTCAATTCTAAATTGCAAACTGTATCAGACACTCAGCACCGGAGACCAGCAAGGATGCAGTGAAAACAGATATTCATAGACCCACTTCCGTCTTAGGCCTTCCTCTGCGTTCCTTAATGATCACTTATGCTAAGCACCTCCTTCCCTTTTATAACATTTAGATATTTTCTATCCTCCGAATGTTTATGCTCTCCCAAAAGTCACATTCAGAAATCTAACTTCCAGATGGATGGTGTAATAAGTGTGTCTTTCCGAGGTGAATAGGTCATGAGTGTGGAGTCCTGATAAGTGGGGTTAGTGCTATTATAAAAGAACTAACCTTAGGGGTGAATGCTATTATATAAGAACTCTAAGGAACTTACAGCCATGTGGGGACACAGCAGGAAGGTGCCATCTGTAATGAATGGGACTTTACCAGATACTAAATCTGCTGGCATCTTGATCTTGGACTACCCACTCTCCAGAACTGTGAGAAATAAAGCTTTGTTGTTTATAAGTACCCAGTCAAAGTATTTTGACATAGCATCCCTAAGAGAATAAAAAAATGCCGTATTTGAAAAAAGGTTAGACTCTAAGAGATAGCCATCAAAGGGGAGAAATAATTGTCTAAGAAGACAGATCAAATTAAATTATAGGATGGGTTTGAGATTTTTGGGCTGAGCTATATCTAGCCTCTTCCCACCAGTCAGGATGTGGAGTGGGTAGAAACTCAGAAGGGAGATCACAGAAGTTGCAAGGAAATAGCTATGTTTTTCCTGGAATATCTGAATTCAGTATGACTATATTTGGGATTCCACTACAAATAAAGTAACTAGATTGTCTCTGAAGTTTTCTACAGTCCTTGTAGAACATATACACTAGAAAAATATTAGCAAATAGCTCCCTACACTTAGTGTTTTTGTTGCTATACACTAAATGTTTGTGTGTTCTCCATTTTATACATTAGAATTCTAATCCTCAATGTGATTGTTATGGTTTGGATCTGAGATGTCCCCCCAAAGGCCTCATGTATTTCGATGTTGAAGATTATCTATGGGAATCCTGTGCTGTTAGAACGTGGAGCCTGGTCAGGAGGGGCAGATTACTGAGAGTGTGGTGGATCTCTGGAGTACGGCCTGTAAGGATGCCCTCGCATCTACCCACACATTCATCCTTCTTGCAGCGCTGTGAACAGCTGCTCTCTGGCCAGGCCCTTCCACTACTGCCAGCTGCTCATGAATGGATTGAGACTTAAAATTGTGAGCTAAAATAAACCTTTCTTCCCTTACATTTCTGATGTTGGGTATTACGTCCCAGCAATGAGAAAGTAGCTAAGTCTGACGATAGTATTTGGACATGAGCACTTTGGAAAGTAAATAGGAGAGAACGTAGAGATCTCATCATGGGACTTATGCACATATAACAACAGTGCTGGGAAAGCTCATGTCCCCTTACCTCCTTCCAAAATACCCATGAGAGGAAATAGTGAAAAGATAACTCTTAGAACCCAGGCAGAGGACTCTGATGCAGAATCTGCTTATGCCTTGATCTCGGGCCTCACAGCATTCAGAACTGTGCAATACAAATGCGTATTGGTAAGCCACCCAGTCTGTGGGATTTTGTTATAGCAGCCCAAATTTACATTCATGGTCTCATGAAACAATCAAACATTCTGCTGTAGTTACAGAAATGTGTGTGTGTGTGTGTGTGTGTGTGTGTGTGTGTGTGTGAAGGAAAATGTGCTCAGGAAGGTGAGAACAGTTGGGATAGACTGTGCAGCGACATTTTTTTTTTTTTTCAGCCGAAGAGCTATTGCCCGTGCCTGGCTGTGTTTGGTCTGCATGCTCACTGATGGTCTGTTCAGAGCTATAGAACTCGGCTATACTTCAAAGGTATTCTTGGATTTCCTGGCAAGAAAGAACGTGAGTAGGCAATCAACTGGTAAAGGGAAATAACTCCTTCTCCTCAGTAAGGTGCTTTTAGTCAGTTTTAAAAGTCAATACTGGGATGATCCTTGATTTTGCATTGCTTGAGGGCTCATCCCAGAGATTTATATGAAGCTCATGATCACAAGGGAAAAAAACAGAAATTAGTGTCAGCCTAAACTATTTCTGGTTGATACTGTAGTAAGCTAAAAGCATGTGAAAACTACAACTAATCATGTATGACTAGAACGTGTCCTTCCTCCTAAATTTCTTTCCAAATTTCTTGTAAGGTTCTTAGAATTGTTAGAATCAGTATTTAATCCTTGTGTAAGATCAAATTAAAGGACATTTTCTGAGAGCCTACTCTACGCACTACACAGCACAGTATCCACAGTTCAAAGATGAACCATTTCCTCAGAAAATCACGACCTAGTGCGAAATATAGGCATTCATAAATGGCCACAACCACGTGACAAAGGCTGTGGTGGAGATATGTACAATTGCTTTAGTGACACGGAGGAAATGTGATTAATTCTATGTGGGATGGTTAGAGAAAATCACAGAAGGGAAATTGAATTTAAACGAGGCCTTGAGGGCCAAGTGGGTGTTCAACAGTTATGAAGACAGCAGGATAGATTTCTTATGAATTTCTAACGTTGTGTTTGCATGTATGTGGGTGGGGTATTGTAATGCTTTAAAAGAAAATTTAATCAATATTTTAATTGATAATTTATAGTTGTACATTACAGAGCACAATGTGATGTTTTGATATGCATATATAATATTAGCACAGCAGGGTGACAATATTCAATAATGTCTATTTCAAATAGAAACTTGATTGTCTCATCATAAGTGTGCTAGCGAAATGGGGTGATGAATATTTTAATAGCCACATGCAGTCATTTTACATTGTATAGTATTCTCTTGTTTTATGCTTGTTTTGTGCTGCTGCAGTTTTTCCTCTATCCAACTTTTGGTATGGCATTTGGCTATTGAAATTTTAGCTAACCCACTTGACTCTGGTCTGATGCTTTTTTCTCCCTAATACAAGGCTTTATTAGAAAATGCTTGTTTTCTTTATTCTCTTCATCAGCCAGGCTGGCTATCCTGGCCGGGATGTTTGATATTTCCTTGCCTTGTCTTTTCTGAGTCTAAGCCTCTAGCAACCTACTTTCTTCCTTCTGGTCTTGACGAGATCTTTTACCTTTCTCTGTACCTGGCTCTCTTATAAGTTCTTGAAGTTTCAGGGGGATTTAGTGAGAAAAAGTGAACATTCCCCAGGGAATGTTTGGATGAGCCTGGCCTACTAGCTGTCTTCTGTGTGACTTGGCAGAAACCTGGATCTTCCGCTTTGACTGGACTTCAAACGTTCATGTGATCTAGGTCCTTGTCTTTAAATGGACAATGGAGTTTGTTTATTAACACATGTACATGAGGACTCTGATGTCTAACAGGTTAGAAAGCATGCTCAAGATCACAGAGGCAGAACCTGGACTCAGGTCACTTGACTCTGTTTAGGGTTGTGTTATCTAATTCAGGGTTGGTCATGCCTAAACCTCTGTGCCTCACTAAAAGAACGCTTCCAAAACACATTGTATCCTTAATAAATTGTTGGAATACAGAAGAGAAAATTTGAAGACTATTAAAGGATGTTTGTTGGCCTTCTGTTGTGTTTCCTAGGAGCCTTCTATAGTGTTGTCACATTGATAAAATAAAATTATAGATTTCAGCTGTGAAACTATTTTCCCCGTTTTATTGATATGTACAAGTGCAAAATTTAACTTTTACAATGGAGTTTTGTGCACATACGTATCTTGTCAAGGTGACAAGGGCTTTCGTGCTCTCCTTTTGTCCCTCCCCCTACCCTCCCTTCCCTCACTTCACCCCCACCCTGTCCCCCTCTTTCACTTTGTCTTTCGTCTTAAGTTCCATGAGATAGTTGTGGTCTGGGTCTCTCATATGGAACTATTTTTTAATCTTTATTATCCCATTGCACAGTGTAGGCCTTTAGTAAAATGTTTCTGAAAGAATGTATGAAGAAATGGTACATCCTGTGTATAATTTCCAGCATTAACGAATGAATTTTGAAGCTTCCATATATGCCTTATTTATGACTAATTGTGTTGTGCCGTCTGTTCCCTTTATTCTTAATTGAGACAAGAACCACACCATTGTTGACTTACTGCCTTCCCGACAGAAGGGGATAATAAGCAAAAACGTTTAGGGGGTGAGGCCATGGTGACAAAGGACTTTGGTAAAACTAGATGAAGAAGCAGGGATTATTTAATCTGGAGAAAAATAAAAACATGAAAATTGCTTTTAGATTTGTCATGTAGGTAAAGGGCTAAACTGATAATATAATATACATTTGTCAAGAGCAAAATGAAGTCTGGTATTTTCAATATTTTTTTTCAGAGACAGAAACACTATTTCTATACCCCAAGAGTTAGTCTGATTTCTGTCTGACTTATTTTACTGTGAAAATTCCTTAAGAGGTTCTGTGCAGAATTGAGTACAAAATACCTGCTGGGTCTGGTAAATGTTTCTCTATAAATAGTCGTGCTTTCAGGACTCTGGAACATAGTTTATGCCAATGAGTACACTGTGACATCTCTCTTAAAGTACCTGAATTAAAAATATTCCTCTGTAAATATGTATAACTCTCCGTTGACTTTACTCCTTTCTCCTATTTATTCAAAATGTCGCATGCTGCATCTGTTAGCTGAAATCATCACACTGCTAGTGCTTTAAAATGAAATTAAATTAAAATAAAGGATAACTGGTAAACAAAATGATAAGTTGTGTGGGAGATTTTTAATCACCCATAATTGACAGGACCAAAGATATCTCCTTGAGATTTACATTTAAAAGAGTGAAGTAAAAGTGCTAGAGTGGGAGTGGGTCAGATTATCCAAAGTATATATTCCCAGAAAAATAGTTGTGTGTCTCATCCCTGAAGACACATGCATAGCTGCTTCTTCTGGAATCTTCTGAAGCCCAGAAGCTCAAGCCATAATCCCAAGAGAAAACTTGAGTGTTCCTGAGCTTTTTATTTTCTTTCTACATGACTGAAAAGCTCTCAAAACTGTACTCCTTTGGGAAGAAAAAAATTCCCCATTTGTCTCAGTGTCCATCATCCAAGATTCCCCTAATATGAAAGGAAGGCTCTTGCAATGTATGTCAACTGGAAAAATACAGAACAATCCATTTTGGAAGCTTATTCTTAACTTTTCTATAACAGTCGCAGCTTGAGATCATTTTAATATTTTTAGCTATGTACTGGATATTTGTATTTCAAAATATATAATATATAACTGCAAGAAAAGTTATAAATTCTAGCTGTATTAGATTACCATTATTTTAAGAAAATTTAAGTTGTGTTTCATCTATTTCATGTATTGTATAGATGAGATAAGTGTAGCAATATTCTCTGTGAAAATTATAAAGTCAATCAGCAAAAGGCTTGAAACCCATCTTAGTAATTTTATAGTGCTCGAGTAGTTTGCCTCTTGAAAAATGGGAGAAAATTGGATCATTGCAAAATTTCTGCACTGACACTGCTTGGAGGTCAAGGCTGCGAATAGTACACGCCACAGATGAGCTGAAAATCTGTGACTAGGTGAACCAGTCACTGTACTCCTCTTCCTTACCTTTATGTAGACTGGGCTAAGCATTTTTCTTCAGGCGAGGATTTGGATAGGGACATTCCTAAATTTTTGAGCTTATGACATGCGAAGAACTAAGGGAGGTATTTTAGGGATTTGACCCCAGCATACAGACCTCCGCATGCTGAAATTAGGAATTGACCACTACACAGAGAACCCACCGTAAAGTCTGATGGTCCCAGATACTTCTATATGCAAGCTTTTCCAACCCTCACACTTTCCTATTATGTTACTTAAATGAATAAATAAGTATTTATAGACATTTAAAGAAAGGCTGCAGCATGGCCAGGGCAAACAAAGATGAAAACAGAAGAACTAACTCAAGAAGAAATGGAGGGGGCTGAAGCAATGGCACAGCGGTTAAAGCAGTTGCCTAGCAAGCACAAGGCCCTGAGTTCAATCCTCAGCACCACGTAAAGCTGGGCATGGTGGCGCATGCTTGTAATCCCAGCACTTGGAAGGCTGAGACAGGTGGATTGTCCTGAGTCCAAGGGCAGCCTGGAGGCACCGTTGAGTTCCTGACCAGTCTGGAGTACAGAGGGAGGTCCTGTCTAAAAAAAAAAAAAAAAAAAAAAAAAAGGATAAAAAAGAAGAAACAGAGGAAATTTGAAAATCACAGAGAAACCTGAAAGCAAGGTAATTAGCATTTTAGAGAATACGGTAGCTTTAAAGATAAATCCTCAAAGTTTTGATATCTTTCCCCTTAATTCCTCTCCCCTTGATTGTGACTTGAACTTAGTGAATCCTCTCATTCTGTGAGGTGAGCGATCAGAATATGGCAGGGTGATGGGCTAATCTCTTTCTCCCTCCCTCACCTCTGTTCTTTTCTTCTTTTCTCTTTCCTCCCTCCCTCCCTCTCTTGCCCCACTCTTTCCTTCCATAAAAAAATCGTTGTGAAAAAGGATCCATTTGAGGTTTGTCAGCGACCACATAAGTGAGCTCAGAAGGAAGCCTTCCAAATTCATCCAGGGGTGCATATGTGACCTTTGAGATGAATCATCTGCCACCCAAGCCTTGAAATTACTACATATTTGACTTACATCTAGACCCGATGCTTGTGAGAAACCTTGTATCTCCTGGATGCCTGGCCCATGAATACTGGGAGATAATCATTGTTTATTGTTTTGAAACACTAAATTGGGAGGATTACTGCGTATTTGTAGAAAATCCAAAGTGACTCGAGAAGAAAGTGCATAATTGCATAAGAACAGAATACTGTGAACAGTTAAAGAATAAGAGCTCTTGCAAATTAAAATATATTTGCCATATTTGAAATCAGTAGAAAGATTGGACACAAGTGAAAAGCAAGAAGAAAAATTCTGAGAGAAGTATGAATCTCAGAAGCTCAAAACATGAAGACTGGTATACAGTTAGTAGAAAAATGGAAGGAACTCTTTAAAAACAGGAAAATAGAATTTAACTTTTTTTTTTGGTAAATGCATCAATTCCAAATTCTGTAACACATTAGAACCCTGAGGACTGGGGAATCAGTGGGCGTCTATGTCCACCCCTTTTTGAGAGGTTCCCCCATTTCCTATCTCATGATTGCCTCTCCTTCCACACTGCCATTCACGTTGGGGCCTTTCTATGTTATTATTCTTGTGCATTCTATAAGAGGGACACCTATCTATAGTCAGTCTTTCCTATTTGGTCCATGTACTGAGCATTATTAACTCTAGGTGACACCATTTTCATTCAAATGCTTCATACCTGTTTTTCTTTATGTCTATGTCTATGTTTATGTCTATTCCACTGTGTTTAGGTGCCACATCATCTTTAACCATTCTTCTATGTATGGGCAGGTAGCTTGTTTCCTGGACTTGGCAATTATGAATTGTGATGCTATAAACATGGATGTGCTTGTGTCTTTTTGGTGTGCTGACTTTCTTTCTTTTGGGAACATGCCCAGTGGACAGTAGTTGGATCAAATGGAATTTCCATTCTCAGCTTTTCTAAGGAACCTCCAGACTGCTTTCCATAATGGTTGTATCAGCTTGCATTCCCACGAGCAGTGGAGTAGAGTTCCTTTTTTTCTGCACCCTTGCATTAAATTTTATTTCATGTGAATTTTTTACCACAGTAAAATTATTAGGAAAAGAAAAAAATTCCAACGTGGCCATAAATAAAATATGATTTGGTGCCACAAAAATATAAACAGGAAATACAAAAATAAAAAGGAGGAAATAATCATACAAATAGAAAAAATATTTGTCAAGGTTAATTGTTAAATTGAAAGAGCTTAAAAGCTGTCAAATTAAAAAGTAAATTGTTAAACTGAAACTGCTAATCAGGGTGAATGAAGAAAAGATTCTTTGTGAATTTCAGAAGCTCAGAGATAGATAAGACCCTCAGAGCTCTGAGACATGAAAAGACAGGTCACGAATAAGGAATGAGAACATTTTTTATGGTGCAAAGGATTATTGAATCTATGGTTTCATGCATGCTACGTGAGTGTCCTGCCACTGAGCTACATCCACAGCCCTTTTTAGAACTTTACTTTGAGATACTGCATCTCAGTCTCACTGAACTGAATAAAAGGAATTATAGACACATGTGACCATGACCAGCTGAAAACTGGTTTATATATTTATAACACTGGATGATCGTAAGCAGTGAAACAATTCTTTCTATATCCTCATTGAACATCATTTCATCATAGATTTCTTTACATACAAAAGCCTCCAACCTATCTGTCTGTATAGATGAGTAGGAGTCCGTTGTATATAAGTAGCACAATTTATGCATCCATTGGTCTGTTGATGGGCATCTGGGTGTTTTCCACGTTTTAGCTATTGTTAGTTGTGCTGCTACGAACGTGCACATACATGTATCTCTGTTAACTAATATTTTTGACTTTGATGGTGTAATATAAGATGATGTTCTAGGAAGCAGTTTGAAAGAACGATTGACAAAAAGCAAGAACAAGTGATTTGAGTAAGGTGCCTCTTATGGATGATTATAGGAAGCTATTACATTATGTAATATATATTATATATTATACATAATATATAATATATTAATTATATATGTTATATATAATTAATATATATGATATATAATATATAATAGAATATATTATATATTAATTATATATCAATATATTAATATGTAATTATATTAATATATAATATATAATATAATTATATATAATTATGTATATAATATAATATATATATAATTATATATATTATATGTATATTTTATATATATAAAATCTTCATTTATCCAAATGGTAATAGATCTCTGCAGGTGAGGCTAGGCAATATCTTTATTCTGGACAGCCTGTGACCAGCTAAATATTTTATTACTATGCATACATAGTGACAAGCTACTAGTAATGTTGAATATCCCAGCCAAAGTTTTGATTAAGTATTATATGGCAGACAATAGGCATTTTTCTGATATAAATGACTCACAGAAAAAAATCACTTCTCTTCTCTCCTAGAAAAATTATTTAAGAATTTAATCCATCAAACTAAGGAAGTAAACCCAGAAAGAGAATGAATACGCAAAACAGTGACTCTACTTTTTGAGAGGGGTGAATAGAACTCAAAGGATTTAAGATTTGTAGCAGACCATGAGGGCAGTCACTCAGACAGGAACGAGAGAAAGCAAGACTTTAGGAGAAGGGCTTCAGAGAAAACAGGGGTTCTTTAGAAAAGAGGGAGATGAGGAAAGTGGGAAGATGTGATTAAGGCAAAGACAAACAAATACAAAATATGAAAAAAAAAAACAAATCCAGAAAACAAATAGAAAGATGACTCCAAATTCTAGAATACAATTGTAAAAAAAGCTATGTTCAGAATATGGAGCAACCAAGCGTCAAAGTTATTGTGCTTAGAAGAGGAGGAACATCGTCCAACCAAGAGAAAGAATAAAAATTTGGAAAGCATTAGGAATCTGCTAAAGACAGTAAGAAGTAATTTCCTGTCTTAACGAGAAAAGAAAATAAACCTGGAAGTTCAAAGGAAAATAAAAGAAAACAGAAATGAAAAGATAAGAAACTCACTAAACTATGGCTGTACTGGTTTGGACCTGGAGTGTCCCCCAAAAGCCTCATGTTCCTATGGATACTGTGTGGTGTTGGGAGGTGGGGCCTGGCTGGAAGGGGGGGGGGATGCTTGGGGCTTGTCCTGGAGGGGAGTGTACTGATTTCACCCTTCCTCCTAGTCTCTGCCTGTACCACTATGTTGTGAGGATCTCTTCCACTGGAGCTCTGGCTCTGCCCCTGCTTCCACTCCAACCCCACCATGTGCTCCCACCATTTTCCAGCCACCCATCCATGAATGGACTGTGACCTCCTGAAAGTATAAGCTACAATAAATCTTTCCTCCCTAAGTTGTGGGTGTCGGGTACTGAGTCACAGCGATGAAATAGTAGCTAAGACAAAGGCATAATTTGGAACCTAAATATATGTGAATGTTCTTTATATTTCGCTCAATATTAAATACTTTTTTGGCCTAAGAAATTTTTTGCTAAGTTTTTTTTTTTTTTTAACAGAGTCTAGCTCTGTGGTCCAGGCTAGTCTTGAATTCACTTCAGAGCCCAGGCTGGACTCATGACAATCCTCCTGTCTCAGCCTCCCCAGTGCTAGGATTACAGGTGTGCACCACCACGCCCAGATTATGTGGTGCTGGGGAATTGAACTTGGGTACTTAGCTCTTGGCTTAGCGCTTGCTCAAGCGCTTTAACCGCTGAGCCATTCCTCCGGCCCTACTGACTAAGTTTTTGAAAAATGAGAATGAGTGGAAAAGAGCAGGGGTTTATTTAGGCTTTTGAAAAAGGAGAAATATTGAAAAATATTTAGGAGCATTTGTGTGTGAAAAGTCATCAAACTCCCTCCTCAAGGTACTCAAAAGACTTCGATTAATGCAAAAAAAAAAAAAAAAAAAAAAAAAAAAAAAAAAAAAAAAAAAAAAAAAAAAGACTCCAAGAAAGTGTGACCCTTGGGACAAGGCATTGTCAGAAATTCCGATTATCAGGCAGGCCCACCTTGGAAGTATTGAATGAGAAACTCTGAGTGGGTAGGACGTGACAATGCGATATACTTGTACTTTTTATGACAGCTTTAGGAAAAGGGTCAGAGAGCCTCAGTATAACATGTGACTCCACACTGGCCTACCCTGCCCTGCTATCAACATCCCCACACGAGTGGTGACACTTGTCACAATTGAGCAACCTGCATTGACACGTCATTATTCCTCTAAGATTCATAGTTCACTTTGGGGCTCATTGTTGGTGCGACAGTTCTCCTTCTGGGCTCTTATAACTATTAGCTCTAGTGACATTCAGTATAATAAGTTTCTGTGAGTGGTGGCAGCATTTATAGAAAGCATAATGTTTACTCTGGATTTAGATTTTCTGAGTTAGGATATTGGCTCTTCCACTTTCTATTTTGAGTGAGATTAACTATAGCTTCCGTTTCCTTTTGTCAGTTTGTTCCTCCCCCCGTTTTATTAATATATATTTATATATACACAATCCATAATGTTCACATCGAACTTGAGTGTTTTGTGCACCTATATATCACATCAAAATTATAATCCCTTCCTGACACAACTTTCCTCTTCCCCTTCACACCCACTATCACTCCCATTCGGTTCTTTTTTCACATACCTCCTCCCTTTCTTCTTCGCACCCTCACACCCCCTCTTCCATTTCTCTCTCTACAAAGCCTATCTTCTTATTTTCTTCTGTATCTATTTTTTGTCCATTTTTAATGGTTTGGTTTTCTCATATTAGAGAAACCATATAATATTCAGCTATCTGTGTCTGATTCATTGTGCTGAGCATCATGTTATCAAGGTGCATCAATTTTTCTAAGAATGACTCAAACGTGTTGTTGTTAATGGCAGAGCAATACTCCATTGTGTACAGGTACCATCTTCTTTATTCAGTCACCTGTACTCTGGCATATTGGCTTCTTCCATGATTTCACTATTATCAATTGTGCCTCTATGCAAAGGATATTCAGGATATCATTATATCAGTCAGATTTCTTCGGCTAAACTTTTATCAAAGGCAGAATAAATGAATCACTACATTAAATGAACTTAAGTCTAGATCTCAAAGTATGTCCCACATAAAGCAATAGATACGACGGCATACTTAGGTATTTCAGAATTTTTAAAGAGTTCTTTCCCAAAGAGGAACAGAAAGAAATGACTAAGATCATTATTACAAATTTAGTTACAGAGCATGAAATTGAGACATAAAATTCAAGAGTCACAATTTGAACTAATAGCCTGTCTGAGTTCTTAGTAAATGAACTAAGGCTGTGTGATCTTTTATATTTACCACTCAGTGATAGCTTCAGGGAAAAGACACTAAGAGCCACTTATTTACCAACTCTTATTGTTTTTAGAACTAATAATACTCCCAATGAAAACCACTGCCTTCTGCCACTCCATCCCCAACTGAACAGCTATACACATCATTCACATCAAAAAAGACTTCCAGAGGCTTGAGGAACAGCTCAACAGTTATGCGAATGCTAGGTATCCGTGTTCAGTTCCCCAGCACCACATAAGCTGGATGTGAGAGTCTGAGACAGGAGGATTGCCATAAGTCCAAGGCCAGCCTGGGCTACAGAGTGAGACCCTATCTCAAAAAAAATGATTTTCAGATTAAGATTTTGTACCAATTTCCCATGTTGAATATAATTATTATGTTTTGCAAACTAATACACTAATAAAAATAATTATGGGGGAAGTTTCACAGATACTTTGAGAAAGATTGTAAAGTTTTAGCAGGATACCAGTGAAATGACTGATGTCTAATTTTTGTTCCACTTTCTCTTTAGATGTTTCCTTTACTCCATGTTCTTTGGTGCTGCTTATCTCTCTCAAAGATTCCTTCAAGTATTTTGTGCAGTGCTGGGATGGCTGGTGGTCACAAATTTCCTTAGGGACTCTTGATCATAAGAAAAATTTTACCTATCCTTCAATTTGGAGGAATAATTTTGCTGGGTGCAACAACCTGGATTGTCACTTGCTGTCTTTTTAAGGCTTGAAAGAGTTTGCTTCAGGCTCTCCTGGCCTTTAAAGTTTGCATCGAGAAATTTGCAGTAATTTGAATGGGTATGTCTTGGTAAAATAACGTCTGTCATTGTCTTGCTGCTTTTAATATCCTCTCTTTATCTTGTATTTTGGAGTCTTTACTTACAATATGCTGTGGCAAGTGTCATTGCTGGTTGAGGTTATTTGGTGTTCTATAAGCTTTTTGTACCTGAAAATTAATTTCATTTTCTAAATTTGGGAAATTATCTTGGTATGACTTCAGTGAATGAATTCTTTAGATCTTTGTTGCTGTCTTCTGCTCTTTCTGTCACACTGAAAATTCTGAGATAGGGTCTCTCTGAATCAACCATCAGCTGTTGTATCCAGCTTCTTTGCTTATTCTAATTTTGGAGTTGTTCCTAATTATGACACAGATTGATACATGCAGAGCCATGTTTATAGCAACACGACTTAGAGTAGCTAAATCTCGGAAATTTTTGATATGTCTATCAAAAGATAAATGGATAAATAAAATGTGATATAGCCACACAATGGAGTCCTATTCTATTATAAAAATAAACTTGACTTATTTGTAGAAAATAGATGCATCTGAAGGTTATTATGCTTAGTGAAGTGAAATGAGACACAGAAGGTCAAGTATCACATGGTGTCTCTCATATGAGAAAACCAAGTCACCAAAACATAAAAGAGAGATGGAAGAAAGTAAGAAGTTAGACCTTGTTCAGAAGGATTGAAGGAATGTGTGTGTGTCAGGGGTAAAGGGATGGGAAGGAAAACAGGGAATAAGAATGATCAATAAGTTTATATAAATACACCATTTTCTCAAGCTAATTGTTATGATTATGTATTGAAAATACATGTAAAGAAAAGAATAAAAAAGTGGCAAAATGATGGGTGTGTGTGTCTAAAGGAAGGAAAAATATTTTGAGCGGGTTCACTGCAATGCGTCTTTTATTGTAACTTTTAAAAAATTTAAGTACCTCCCACATGTCTCAGTCAGTCCTTGTAAACTCTATACTCTGATTTCCTTGCTGTGGTCATACCTCAGTAGAATATTTCTTTTCTCTTGCTGTTCATCTCAAGAACACACCACAGCACTCTGAAGTTCTCCTAATAAATAAATGCTTTGGGCAGATGACCTTCACAGGTAGGGCTTCTCTCTTTGGAATCCTAACTTGCCCTCTCTTGGGAGGGGTGAGGTCACGCCCTTCTGACAATTTCCCTGCTGCTGTTTTTGGAGTGACTCCAGCTGTGGGTTAGTGGGATGAAGCAGCCTCTTTATACCTTGGGTAGCTTTTTCTTCTCTCTGCCCACCCCCCCCCATTATATATATATATATATATATATATATATATATATATATATATATATATATATATATGTGTGTGTGTGTGTGTGTGTGCGTGTGTGTGTGTCTGTGTGTGTGTCTGTGTGTGTGTGTGTGTGCGCAAAATTTAAGGTTTACAAAGAAGTTGAGCCTTTTATGCACATACATATCTTGTCAAGGTGACAAGGGCTTTCCCACTCTCCTTTTGTCCCTCCTCCTACCCTCTCCTCCCTCCCTCCTCCCCTACCTGACCCTGCTGTATCACTTTGTTTTTCCTTTTTAAAGTTCCATAGGAGTTGTGCTCTGGGACTCTCATACCAGAGAGACTATTTGGAAAGCAGTATGGAGAGCTCTCAAAAGACTAGAAATAAATATCCCCTTTGATCCAGTGACACCCCTCCTGGGAATATATCCAAAGGAGGTCAAAACAACACACAACAGAGATATATGTATACCCATGTTCATAGCAGCACAACTAACAATAGCTAAAATATGGAAGTCACCAAAATACCAGTCAACACACCAGTGGATACACAAATTGTGGTACTTATACACAATGGAATACTGCGCATCTGTAAGGTCCAACAGTGTGGAGGCTTTTTCTTCTCTTTCCCTGACTCTGAGGCCTTACCTTCCACTCCTCTTGTTAGGCACCAATCCCCTTGAATAGAGTAATCCATTTTTTGGACCTTCGGAAGCTATCACAGTGCCAGCCACCCATTTGGCACTTAATTCACTGTTTGTTAGATGAAGAAATGAACTACATTTAGCACCAGATTTAGATCCCTAAAAAAATGCCATGGAAAATAAGAAAAAATAAAGGAGTCATGCAACACATTTGTGGCACAATGGCAGGTGCATACAGGGACACTCATGTGTTGATTGCTATGTGATTCTCAACAAATCAGTCATTTTCAATGAGAATGTTAGCTTCCTGGGGTGTCTTTTCTGACATAGCTTTGAATTCACACACACACACACAAATCCAGCATACTCTCCTGACTTATACCATCACACTTAAAGGCCCTTGTTTGTAGAATATTCACTAGATCTGTGGATGTGGGCGGGGACCACTTGGCCGTTCACTTGACTACACATATTCAATTAATCCCCTGTGATATGAAAAATGTATTCTTGAGGAGAAATGCAAAGCAGTTCGCTACTTGCGTGGACTTCACCTTTCTACTTCTGGTAAAGATTGATTATTCAATTTAGATATGAGTGTGTACCCCACTGTGCTCACGAAAGTGACCAGGAAAATGCAAGGCCTCCATCACCTGTCTTATTTTGTAGATACGTGACTGGTCCCAGAGGTACCACTTTTCCTTGAGATGTTTCCGCTTTGCTTGGATTCAGAGGGAATTCACCCAGGCTGGCTCTACTGAAGCCTTAGAAGCTGCTTAAAGGGGCCAACAGCACTATGTCAAGGATTTGAATATCCTGGCAAGGCTTAAAGGGGGCGTGGGAAAGACAGGACCCCAGGGGCTGTGTCTTAGGAGATGAGTTGGAAGCGGCGAACAAGATGAAATCGTACCCATGTTGCAGGTGCGCAATACTGACCCAGCAAATCCTCGTGCATTTAACAACAGTTTAAAAGCCTCCTGCTTCTGTTTACATAAGCACCGTAAGTTATCTGTGCTTCAAATTACTCCGGAAAGAAACTCAAACGAAAAGCATCATCATAGTTTGGGTCTAGGGTAGCACATTAGCTTCGCCATTGCCCTGCTGATTTAATTGGCCAAGTAAATATGCTTGAGGTGTTTGGGATTGTAATTAAAGTTGTGGTGCCTGGAAAATCCTCCGTCTGTTATTATATTCTTTTTTCTAAAATAAACTATCCTAGCTCACCAAACTTGTGGGGCTAATTAGAGCCTAATTAAAGTTACTTGTTTCTATTTTAAAATCTGCCCACTGAGAGAGCCTCAAGGCAGGAGGGAACATATTTTTAAAGTGACAGTTCTAAAAATGTTTCCCACCCTGGTCCCCAAGTTGCGTCGCTCTGATTCATGCATTGATTTATTTCCAATGAAAATGAAGGCCTGCCTCCTTATTTTTCATTGCAGTTCTGCGCCACCCTGAGCCGCCTCTCATTCAGCTGTGAGAAAGGGGTTTGTTTAATGAACAAAGGACCCTTCTATGTCATTCATCTTCTAGCTGGAAAGCTCACCACTGCACTCGGAGAGGAATTCATGTAGAAAGGACTCTTGACAAAATCTGGAGCAGAGAGAACATGAATGAGCGTAGTCTTGAATCTAAAATGGAAGGGAACAGAACATTTGTTGAGGAGTTACTATGTGCTGGCTATATTTCTGAACATTTTGCCTCTGATTTCGACTTTAACGATGACCCTAATCTGGTCCTAAGTATTTTGTATCAAAATTTTTACAGGCAAGCAAAGAGAAAAAAAAAAAAAAGGGAAATTTGTTACCTGAAACCCCATAGCTAATAGTGGTGAATCTTGCACCCAAAGCAAAGTCAGACTCACATTCTCACCACTTTTTTGTGACTCCTACAGAAAAGTTTCATTTTCCACAGGCCGGTTTGGTAATTCCTAAGGCAGTTGCTTTCTCCCTGTTTTGGTATGTTCCTCTGCAATATGATCATAATAGTATCTTTAGAAAAATGGATGCACCTTGAGACTGTTATGCTCAGCGAAATGAATCAGGCCAAGAAAGGTAAATATTACATGGTTTCTGCAATATGAGAAAACCAAATCATTAAAAAATGTAAGGAACGTAGAAGAAAATAAGAAGATGGACTTTGTAGAAAGGGAAGGGTAGAGTGAGGTGAGAGGGAGAAAGGAAGGTGATATGTGAAAAAAAGAATCAAATGGGGATGACAGTGGGAGCTGGAGGGAAGGGGAAGTTGTGGGAGGGTCAAAAGGGGGGAGAGGAAGAGACTGTAATGTTGACACAATATATATTTGCACATAATACTCAAGTTCCACGTAAATATTATGTATTGCATGTGCTTATAAAATGGGAGGAAAAGAGATGAGAACCAGCTTGGACTGCAGAGCAAGACCCTGTCTCAAATAAATAAATAGGTAGGTAGGTAGACAGAGACGCACATACATACATACATACATACATACATACATACATACATATCTTTATTGCTTTTCTAAATTTTCCAAGTTTTCCATAGTGCACCTTACTCTAGTAGACCCCCTAGATTATAAATGAAATAAAAATAGTTACAATTCATTGATCACACAGTAAAAAGCAGTCTGCAATTACAGACTTTTGCATACATACTTTCTAATCATCACGACGCTTTCCTACTTAAAGGTGCTGATTTTTAGAGAGACTCAGTTTAGTCGGGCAAACTTCACACTCACTGCAGAGTTAGCAAACTTGGTTTGACTCACTTCAGCAGGAGGAAAGTTGAGAAAATTCTCGGTATCATTTGTCCTGTGTGTCGTTGGTTTTTTGAATCATCATTCCGGGATGCTGTAGCAAAGAGGAGGTCTAAGGCCAGGAAAGCTTTCAGATCACCTGGTAAGGAAAGATGCTGAAGTTTTTGGTAAGTTTAAATGTAATCAGAAATAAAAGAGGTATTTGAAAAATAAACAAATATTTAAATTTAAAAAAACTCATGACAATAAAAACACAGTACCATGGATGCTCCTCAAAATACTTTCTCTCACTTCAAACATACTTTTCTTCTTGTTCTTGTCATTTCCCCCCATTTTTAATTGTGTGTGTGTGTGTGTGTGTTTGTGTGTGTGTGTGTGATAACGGTTACATTAATTTTGAGAATTTCGAGCACATATTGACATCATTGTATTCCCTACCCCTCCCACTTTTTAACCCTTCTGTCCTTTACCTCCTCCCCTATGTCCCCCAACATCTCACCCATTTTATTCTATAAATTTCGTGTATTCTGAGTTTCTCATAATAGAGACACCATGAAATATTTGACCTCTTAAGTCTGATTCACTTCATCAAGAATGATGATTTTATGTAGTGTCCATTTACCTACAAATACCCTGAGTCTGTCTGTCTTTATGGAAGAATAGTGCTCCATTGTGTACAAATACCACATTTTTTTGTATCCACTGGTCTGTTGATGGGTATTTCAGCATCTTTCATACTTAGGCTATCATCAGTTGTGCTGCTGCAAACATGGCTGTACATGTACTTCTGTTATATGTTACTTTTAACTCTTTTGGAAAAATACTCAGAAGAGGTATCACTGGATATGATGAATATTTATTTTCAGCATTTTGAGGAATGTCCTTAATGCTTTCCATAGTGGTTGTACCAGTTTACAGTCTCTCCAGCAGATAAAAGTGGTGTTTCCCACCCCACCATGCCCGCAATCTCACCTGCACCTATTGCTGTTCAAGCTCTTGGTATATGCCATTCTCACTGGGACACGATGGTGTGGATAGTGTGTAAATCGTGTTTAGATTTGCATTTCTCTAATGGCTAAGGATGTTGAACATCTTTTTCACATATTTGCTGGCCATTTGTACTTCATCTGAGAATTGTCAAATCATTTCGGGGGCCATTTTTAATTGGGTCTTTGATTTGGAGGTTTAATTTTCTTCAGTTTCGTATATATTCTAGTTAGTAGCTTCTTATCAGAGGAAAAGGTGATAAACTGTTTCCCACTTTTTGGCTCTTTCTTAACTCTGTTGATAATTTTCTTTGCCGTGCAGAAACTTTTTGATTTGATACAATCCCATCTGTTGATTCTGGATGCTATTTCTTTTGCATCAAGTATCCTATTAAGAACACCCTTGGCCACACCTACATCTTCAAGAGTTTTACTTATTTTTTCCTTCAGAAGGATCATTGTTTCAATTTTGATGTCTAGGTCTCTGATCCACTTTGATTTGATTTTGGTACATAGTGGTAGGTGAGTGTCTAGATTCATTCTTTTACATGTGGATAACCAATTCTCCTGGCACTGTTTATTAAAGAGGCTATCCTTTTTCCAGTCTAATATGTTCTTGGGTCCTTTCTTAAATATCAGATAGCTGAGAATATATGAGTTTGTCACTTCAACCTCAGTTCTGTTTCATTGGTCAACCTGTCTGGTTTTGTGCCAGTACCATATGTTATTTTTTCCCATTTTATTGATATGTATGAATGCAATACATACAGTTTACATTAATCTTGAGTGTTTTGTGCATATGCATTTCGTGGCAAAATTACAAATCCTATCCTTCTCCTTTTTTGCCCCTCTCAATAACTCCCTCTCCCCCTTCCGTAACCCTAACCCTACAGTAAGTTCTATGGAAAAATTGTGATCTCGGTTTCTAATATTAGAGAAACCATTCACTATTTAACCTTCTGCCTCTGACTCACTTTAGTAAACACCATAGTCTCAAGTTGCCTCCATTTATCTATAAAGCACTGTTACTTTGTGATATGACTTAATGTTTGCAATCATAATCTCACCCACTATGTCTGTTACTCAGGATTGCTTGCCTGTTCTATGTCTTTTGGCACTATATGAATATTAGTATTGATTTTTCAAGTTCTGTGAAAAAAGTTGTGGGTATTTTGATAGGAATTGCATTGAATCTGTAGATCAGATTTGGGGCACAGCCATTTTGGCAATGTTGATTTTGCCTAACTATGAACAGGGGATGTCTTTTCACTTTCTAATGTCCTCTTCAATTTCTTTTTTCAGCATAATGTAGTTTTGTTTGCAGAGGTCCTTCCCCTCCTAGTGATGTGTACTCCTATTTAATTTTTGAGGAGCTACTGAGAACAAGGCTATTCTTCTCAGCTCTTTCTCAATGCATTTATTGTTAGTATAGAGCAATGCTGCTTTTTATATTATTTTTTTAACCTGCATTCTGGCTCACATTGTTAATTAGTTCTAAATGTTTTGTGGAGGAGATTTTGGGGTCTTCTGTGTAGAAAAATCATGTCATCTGCAAATAAGGATAGGTTGACTCCTTCTTTCACTCTCTTGCTTGATTGTTCTGTCTAGAGTTTCGAGAACTACATTGACCAGGAGTGATGAAAATGGACAAGCTTGTGATATTCCTGACTTAAGGACAAATGCTCTCAGTTTCTCCTCATTTACTATGATACTTGCAATAGGTTTAGCATATATGGCTTCTACCAGTTTGAGGTAAGGTCCTTCTATAACTATTTTCCTCAGGGTTTATATCATGAATGGATGTTGCGTTTCCCCAAAGGTCTTTTCTGCATCAATTGAGATGATCATGGTTTTTGTTCTTGCTTTACTAATGTGATGTATTACATTAATTGATTTATATGTGTTAAACCATCCTTGCATTTCAGAAATGAAGCCATTTGATTATGGTGCATACTCCTTAAAAATAACTAACTGTATTCTATTTGCTGGTATCTTTTTGAGAATGTTTACACCTATATTCATTACAGAGATTGGTCTATAGTTTTCTTTCCTGGTTAAATCTTTCTCTGGTTTTGGTGTCAGGGTAATCCTAGATTCCAAAAATGAATTTGGAAATATTCTTTCTTTTTCAATTTCATGGAATATTTTAAGAAGCATTGATGCTAGCTCTTCTCTGAAGTACGGTAAAATTCTGCTGTGAATCTGTGTGGCCTTGAATTTTTCTTTGTGGGTAGAGTTTTTATTACTACATCAGTACTCGTTAGGTGTTTATAAAGGGTTTTTATGTCTTCTTGTTTCAATTTTGGCATTTTGTGTGTGTCTACAGTTTTCCATTTCTTCTAAGTTTTCCAATTTGTTGGAGTATAAGCGTTTGAAATAGTTTCTCACCAATTTTTGTTTATTGCATTGTCCATCGTGATTTCACCTTTTCATTTCTAATTGTATTTATATGGGATTTTCTTTCCTTCTTTTCATTAGTTTAGCTAGAGGCTTATCTATTCTTTTGAAGAATCAACTCTTTGATACATTGATTTTTTTAATATTAGTTTTAGTTTCAATTTCATTGATTTCTGCTCCTATCTTTATAATTTCTCTTCCTCTACTACTTTTTGGATTAGATTATTCTTTGTTCTCTAGGACCTTGAGATGTATCATTAAATTGTTTATTTGGGATTGCTCTTATTTGATGTGTGTATTTATAGCTATGAATTTCCCTCTTAGGACAGCATTCATTGTGCCCCACATATTATATGGTATGTTTCTTTCATAATTTAACTGTAGGAAGTTTTTATTTCTTCCATGACTTTTGTGACCTATCATTTCTTCCGTAATAAGATATGTAGTCTCCATTTATTTATATAGTTTCTATAGGTTTTTTAGCTGTTGATTTCCAATTTTATTCTATGATCTGAAAGTAAGCAAGGATTCTTTTGATGCTTTTGTACTTATTTAAATGTGCCTTATGCACCATATTAAATGTTCCATGTGGTTCTGAAAAGTGTATTCCCATTGATGTTTGATGGAATATCTTGTAGATGTCTCTTAAGACCAATTTTTCCATAGCATGGTTTAATTGCAATATTTCTTTGTCGATTTTCTTTTAGGTGGCCTATTTGTGAGAGTGAGATATTGAAGTTCTGTGTTATAATTGTGTTGTGTTTATTTGGTCTTTCACGTCCAGTAATTTTTGTTTTACAAAATGGAGTGCTCTGATGTTGGGAACATATATATTGATAATTGTAATTTCTTCTTGTTATATTGTTCCCTTAACCCATATATAATGTTCATCTGTGTCTGTCCTGGTCTGTTTTTGTTTAAAATCCACTCTATGAGAATAGCAGAGTTACCCCTGCTTGTTTTCTGGGCTAAATTGCATGAAGTATTGATTTTCATCCTTTTGTTTTCAGTCTGTGTATTTCTTTTTGAGTATAGTGTGTCTCTTGCATGCAAAAGATTGTGTTTTTTTTATTTTGATCCAATCAGTCTATGTCTTTTGATAGATGAGATGAGATTATTTACACTCAATGTTATTATAGTAATATATTTGCTATGTGCTACCATCATTAAGATGCTTCAGTGTTGATTGTTTGATATACATACACCCTTCTGAATTCATTCTCCTGTTCCTATTTTTTCTTTATTCTTGGATGTTATTGATCTCCCCATCTCTGCCTAGAATTCCTTTAAGTATTTTTTTGCAGTGCTGTTCTAGTGATCATGAATTTCCTTAGGTTATCTTTGTCATAAAAATTTTAACTTCTCCCTCTATTTTGAAGCATAGTCTTTCAGAATATAGAAATGTGCTTTGGCATTTATGTCCTCATAGCAGTTGGACGATGTTGCTACATGGTCTCCTGGACCTTAGGGTCTGTGTTGAGACATCTACAGTTATTCTGATGAGTTTGTCTTGTAAGTTGGTTTCTCGTTTTTAATATTCTCTCTTTGTTTAGTCTCTAGGATTTTAATTATGATGTGTCATGGAGAGGTTCTCTTCTGGTCAAGATATTTCTTTTCCTAGATTTGGAAAAACTTCTTCCATAGTTTCATTGAACGTGTCCTTTAAACCTTTTGTTCTGTTATCAATTTCCCCCTCACTCCCACAATCCTGAAATTGTTCGTCCTTGCACTATCTCTCAGCTGTTGCAAACATTTTCTTTTCTTGTCTTTTTGTTTTTCATTCCTCACTGACAGTATGATCCAGTTTACCCACCTAATGTTCAAGATTAAATAGTCTACCCTTAAAGTGTTCAAGCTGGTTTCCCATTATTTTTAATGTTTTTCTTATCCTGGTATTCACTTTTTACTCTTTCCATATCTCTACTGAAATGTTCTTTTCTTTCTTACATTGCCTTCTTTACCTCTTTATTTGTTTCTTCTTTATATTGCTTAAAATTTTTCTCTGTTAAGTCTGCTTTTTTTTTTTTGATTATATCCACATTCAGCTCCCTGTTCTTCTCTTGTATGTCTTGGTTGAGATTTTTGGCTCTTGGGTCTGCTTGATTTTTTACTTCATTTCCCATATGTTCTGCTGCTTCAGGCCCCATGGTACCAGCTTTTGGGGTGCTGGGCCTCTTTGCAGGGGATTTACTGCCTCCTTTCCCCATGGCTCTATTACAGTGTGTTGTAGCTCTGGTAGTGTTCAAGGACTCTGTCTCTATTATACAGATTCTTTTATTATACTTTTTTGCCTTTGGAGTTTTTCACGAGTTCATTCAAGTTTTAGTATCTGTGTCTATTTTTAACCTATTCAGCTCTCAATTTTGAAGGTCTTCTCAGTGACCAACGTTTTGTTGCTTACCTAATCTCCTCCACTTTTTGGAGAAGGAGGAATAGATTACAGAACTATATATGGGCTACAGACAAAATACTTTGTGGCCAATATTGAATATGAAGATCATTGTCTATGTTGACACCCACACTTTCAATTAAGATTTACATTTATATTGTTATATAGGATTAACAAAATATTGACGGGACCTATTAGCCAGCATAATACTATAACTATTCTACTCTTAAAAATCAAAAGCTTATTTATATGCTTTCAATATATCTATCTAAATAATCATAATATTGACTTATCAACATGCTTTATTAATATCAGTATTACACCACACTCCATAATATAATAGATCTCTTTATTGCTTATTTAGGCTAAACCAAAGCACCAGAAGTTATCTGCCCTTATTAGGCTCCTCCCACTATACTCTAACAATGCAATGGAATTTTTCCCTGTATTTATACTTGATACCAGCAGCTGTAAATGTATGCTAACCAGATATTGACATATACAACCAATAATCTCTTAATTTTCTAAGTTTGATACATATTACTAATGGAGATTTCTATAGAAGTTGTTTGGTAGCATAGAAGAATAGATTTTCCACGATACCACTAAGTTATAGCTGATATTATAGGGAGAAATGTACCTTACTGATCATTTTCTAGCTAAATCGTATACAATTATTGCTCCCCTACTTGTCCATCTATATGACGATGTTATTAATTCCTAGCAATACTATTAGTATGGGTGATTGTAGGAGGTAGAGAGCAGACTAAGACTAAGGGTTAGCTCTGAGAGTTTACTAGAAATCAGAAAAGTTTTTATAGTATAGAAAAGAGCCTGATAGAGCTCCAACCCCATAAAAATATAGCAGAAAAATGAAAGCAGTATAAGCAAGAGTGAGATGGGTAGGGGAGAGTTATGAGTGGAATGGAGATAGTATGGGTTTAGAATCTGCGGGAAAGTTTTTCAAAAAGGTTGTTAAGGGCTGGTCAAGAAAGTGAGAGATTCAGGAACTAACAAATAACAAAAACACATGGAAGAGAAAAGAAAGGAGGAGAAAAAGTATAGAAAGGATGATAAAAAATCCAACTCAATTGTAGAAACAATACACATTCATTATAACCAAGCAAAACCTTTGAAGTAAAGCCTAAGGCCAGAAAAAAGAGCAAAAGTTACTAAAAACAAAGAAGAGGAAAAGAAACCAAACCAATCAAACAACACAACAAAACCCAATTACACACATCTGTTATTCATACGGGAGATCTCTACTTCCAAAACCTTGAAGTTTGTCGTCTGATGGGAATAATGCCAGAGTTCCTATAGCTTGTATCTCTGTTATATGATCCTCTTTGTATCTTTGTATCTACATGCTGCAGCCGGGGTGACACAGAGTTCAGTCAAGCCAGAGGCCCAGGGGAGCTCCCACTTGTGTGTGCAGGTGCTCTGTTTTCGGTGGGTCCCGGTAGCGCCTGGGGAGCGTGGGCAATCCAGTTCTCCTCTTTGGACTTGCCAGCCGACACTGGCTCTGATTCCTGCACCATGACTCCAGCACGGTAACTCTCCAGGCTGTTCATTAGTCTATAGTCCCCCCGATTCAAGGCCTTATAGATGGGCTTCTCTCTGCTTCTGCTCTGCAGCTGGGACAACTCAGCATTGCAGCCAGCCTTGGCCAAGTGGTGCTCTTGAGGCGCAGGACCTCAAGCTTCACTCGTACCTCCTAGGCCACTAATCTTGCCATCCACCCAGGTGCTCAACATGTTTGCGGTCCACTGGCTGGCTCAGCACACCTGGGTTCTGAGGCTCCAGTCCTGCTTCCTGGCTTCCAGGCTCTGTTTTTATCACCTTCTGCAGCAGCTCTGGATGTGTTTTTTGATGAGAACCTTTAAGAGCTATGATCAAAATGTACTGAGTGCTGCTGCCAAGTGCCACCAAATAGAACAGCAGGCTTGGGAAAGCATAATGGTGTGTCCTTATCCACCTCATCCACCTTATTCACTGAATCTGGCACTGTGTGACTTCTGGCTCTTTCCCAAAGTCAAAAGGACCATGACAAGTAAATATTTTATATTGATTCAGGACACCAAGATAGCCACAACAGCACAACTAAGGATACAAAAGAAGACTTCCAGAAATTATTTTGGAAAGTGGCAAGGATAATAAGTATATGTGAAGTGAGGGTAAGCAGTTCAATGGAGACTTGTGGCAATGTGTCCTATGCTATGATTTTTAAAATTAAAACAGAAATTGTATTTTTAGATCACATCTCATACAGTAAGCATCTGTGTTAGACATGTGCTATGAAATATATTGGTAGAACTACTCGTCTAGTCTATTCGAATCAGACTAAACAATCACTATTTGAAGATGTTCAGTTATCAGTTGTAACGCTGTGTAGACAGTACCAGGGATCTAGTTCTGTAATTAAATCTTTACTATGTATTATTTCTTTGTAATGAGTGGAACTCTGATTAAATGTGAGAATGCTTATATGGGAAATTAAGATCGTTAAATGTATAATTTTCAGACAAAAGACTATAGGTACGTGTCCCTCTTATGAAACACACAAAAACAATAACATTAAAAGGCCCCAACATGAATGACAGGGTAGAAAGAGAGGCGATTGTCAGGTAGGAAAGGGGTGAACCTCTGAAAAAGGGGTGGATGTTGATGCTCGCTAATTCTCCAAAACCCATGGTTCTAATATGTTACAGAATTTGGAATTCATATATTCACAAAAGATAGTTAAATTTTATGTCATGTGAATTTTTTACAACAATAAAATTATTAAAAAGAAAATAAAACATGAAAAATATATAAGGTGAGGGTCCTGAAGACATTTAGACTCTACTCTCACTGAAGCGAATATCTTTTTTTTTTTTTTTAATCAGCAATTCACTCTTTTTTTCTTTTCTTTTTCTGTTGCCACAGCATGGGAAATTGAGTACTCATGCAATGGTCACAGAAAGAGCTTTTAGAGGCCCTTAACAGGCTGTGACATGCTGGGTTACAGAGTTAACAGGGTGATTGGACACAGCAATCCAAACAGTGTTTTTCAGGAGTAAGTGGACATAAGGATGTTTTCTTTGCCATCATAGAGCAAACTTACAAATTGCCTAGTATTTAATTGTTTCATTTGGAAAATAATACTGTGATATCCTTAAAATATTTAAGAAAACATCATTCTATGTCTGGATAAAATCTGTATCTTTAGCATTTTCTAGACTTCAGTTGTAGGCATACTCTTGGTTTCTTAGGGGGAAAATTATATGACAGTGAGAGAAATAAAGGGTAGTATTAGGAGTGGAAGAAGAGCCCCAGTATCTGCTGTGTCAGAGACTCTTGATTGAACGGCGTGGTCCGCAGGACAGACATTTCTTATTGTTGCCATCGCCGACTTTGGCGGAGATGAGGAAGCTAATGCCTCACAAGAGAAAACAAAAGTTTGTAGGCGACACGGGTGGATGTTTCCTAGCATGAAAGGAGAAAGAGCCCCTTATATATACCACTGACTGGGAAAGTGGGCAACTCTGTATTGGGGTCTCTCTGTGTTTGATCTCATCTGGTTTCTCAAATCTGGTTGTCACAGCAACTGAGAGCATGGCTGGCAGGTGTGACTTCTTCTTTTCTCACCTGCTGTGCCAGTCATTGCACAGATTGAATTTAATTACCTATTTAAATAGCCTTCTGGAGCTGGACTGCAAGCCTTGCTCTGAATCTAGCATTAAAAAAAAAAAAAATCCAGACTCACTAAAAATCTTTGAGAACCATTTTCTTGCTGTATACGATGTCACTGCGTTACCTGGGTGTCGAAAACTTGCTGTCTTTTTTTACGTCAAGTTGCTCATCTGGTTAATGTTAATACAATTGTAGTAGCTACACAACCTTTACAGAAGCGCTGGCATCACGAAATATAAAACATACATTTACTTTCCCCATTTCATAGATATGCGTGTAAACTTTTTACCAACATGGACATGCACACATTATACATAATGGTACACATTTATCTACCAGTATGTATAACAGAGAGGTCAAATACTCTTTAACTTATTATTGTCATAATCTCTCTCTCAACATATATATATATATATATATATATATATATGTAATGTGTGTATGTGTATTCATACTTCTATTTACCCCAGAAATGGCACAGCAGATAGACAAAAGTAATGAAATACCAAAGTCCAACTTGGTGAACCAAGTAGTTTATTGGGGGTTACTGAAAGGAGAATGGGTGAGAAAGTATTTACAGTAGCAGGAGCCCCAAGAATATATATATATATATATATATATATATATATATATATATGTATATATTACAACTATACACCCACACCTATGTACCTATGTTCTCTCTCTCTCTCTCTCTTGCTCTCTCTCCCTCCTTCACAATTTGGAGCTAAGTACAAATTAGAATCAAAACCATTATCACATTGAGGCAGACTTAGACACATATTGTTACAAATCAGGGTGGATGGATATTTTCCTTGTTATTAATACATGCTAAGTTTATTGTGGGAAATGATTTAGATCATCAGAGGTAAGAGAGTTGCCACGTAATGGCCTCTGGTGGCAACGTAAGCATTATGTTGAATGAGGGCATTATTGCCTATTTATTTTGTTTTTCAGCCATGCTATTGAAGTATTATTGACATGTAAAAAGCTGTGCACATTTATTGTATACACCCCAGTATGTTTACAGACAAATGTACAGTCACAGAGTCATCACCACCATTGTCTCAGCTCCTTCCTTGTTGCTGGGACAGAATACCTGACGTTCACAACTTAAATAAGGAAAGCTTTATTTTAACTCACAGATTCCTAAGGTCTCAGTCCTTCTGTGACCCGCTGGCAACAGTGGAAAGGTCTGGCAGAAGGTCTAGGTGGAGAAAAGTTGTTCATCCTCTAGCGGGCAGGAAGCCTAGAGAGTGAGGAAGGGCAGAGCTGGCGTGTACCTTCCAAGTCACATCCCAGCAATCCGCCCCTTTCAGATCAAGTCACACGGATGTGTTTCTTCTGACCAGGCCCCACCTCCAACAGATCAGAGAATCAATGGACTAATTCATGCTTGAATCACCTTCCATACATGCCGGTTTGGGCGACATCCCAGATCTAACCCATAACAAGCGTCAAGGCCTGAGATACGTCATCATGTCCCAGAGTTTCTTCTCACTCTTTTTATTATTGGTATTGTTATTAGTTTTGGATCTGTGTGTGCATGTGTGTGTGTGTGTGTGTGTGCGCGCGCGCGCACGTGTGTGTGCGTGCGTGTGTGTGCACGCATGTGCATGCTCAGAACTGAATCCAGGATCTTTGCACTGAGCTATATTCCTGGACAAATCATGGTACATGATCCTCTTAATATGCAGCTGAATTGGGTTAACTAGTGATTTTATTTTGTGAATTTCTGCTTTATTTGTGTGGATATTGACCTGTTTTGTGATTATGCCTTTGTCTGGATTTAGTGTCAGAGTAACAGATAAAATGAAATGAACTTGGAAGTGACTCTTTTTTCTCTAATTTTTTTACATGTTTTTAAGAATGCTTGCTGTTAATTCTTTACATATGTGGTAGAACTCACCAAGGAAACTATCTGGTTCTGGGCTTTTATTTGCTAGGAGAATTTTGGTTATTTATTTATCTCTTCACTTGATAATGTTTTTTCAGATTTTTCTGTATATTCATGGTTCAGTCTCAGTAAATTATGTATTTGTTAAGATTTATCCATTTTTTAGGTATATAATTTTTAGGCTTTCATTGTTTCTAGTGATTCCCTCTGACCCTTTGTCATATTATGGTATCAGCTATAATGTCTCCTTTTTTTTTTTTTTTTAATAGAGCCAGGGTTTTGCTCTGTAGCCCAGGCTGGTCCTGAACTCACTGGTGTAGCCCCGGCTGGCGTTGGACTCAGCCTTCCGAGTACTGGGATTATAGGCATGTGCACCCAGCTTTATGTAGCACTGGGAAATTGAACTCAGGGGTTTGTGCTTGTAAGGCAAGAGCTTTAATCACTGTGCCCTTACTCCAGCCCCCTTTTTTTCATTTCTAATGAGTCTTCTCTCTTTTTTTCTTATTCTAGCTATTAGTGTATCCATTTTATCATTTTATAAACATCAACTCAGTTTTGTTGATATTTTAAATATTTGTTCTTGGCTCTATCTTACATCTTTATTTTCTGGTCATAATTATTTTCTTTCTTTTACTGATTTTAGGCTTAGTGTGTTCTTATTTTTCTAGTACTCTAAAGTGTAATGTTAGGCTATTTGTTTGACATCCTTCTTTTTTTTTTTTTTTTAAACATGTGCGCCATTAGTGTAACGTTCCACCTTGTGCCACGCATTTAAGTGAAGATCTGAAATGTGTTTAGGAGAAAAACAGATTCAAGGCGGAATGAGAAGAGGTTTCTCACCGAGACTGTGGCCAGGAGCTGGAGCTTGGCACCTGTGGGGAAGCAAGACGATTGTAGGGTGGCCGCAAGAGAGAGCCAGCGGAAGAGTGATGGGATGTGAATCCAGAGTGGTGGTCAGCGGCCAAATACAGTCTTAGATGCTTTGGAATATTTTCCTGGTGCAATAGGAAATCTTTCAAAAGTTTTAAGCATTAGGCCATATATGAGAAGACTCTACCTGCTCTATGGAGAACGGAGGCGGGACTTGAGTAGGAATAGAGAAGTGGTAGTACCGGTGGGAAGAATACACGCATGCTCTATGGGACAATTCATAGTACCTAGTGAATGTCCGTAGGTGGAGATTGTAGGGGATGCAGAGAAGTCAAGGATGACTTCAGCAATTGTATGAGTATGGGTACTATTGAGGTAGGAGTGTCTTTGAGGAAGACATTTCAAGTTCTATTTTTGGAGATTCATTTTAATATTCTTACAAGACACCCAGCTGGAGAGAGACTACAGTAGGAGTATAGGATTCAAGGGTGAAATTTGGTCTCAAAGCTATGAGAATTGAAGACTCATTTGAAAGGGAATTTTGTTAAAGAAAGGGGCAAAGTTCCAGCTACAGAACACTAGACCAATAATGAAAGAAAGAAAAAAGCCAGTCATTGGTAAGGCAGGGGCATCACCAGAAACGTATCATGTCACTGAAACTAAGGAAGGAAAATGTTTCAGAAAGGAAGACCTTAGTGAATTATTGATTACTCATAAGATTATTAGTTTATAGTCAGCTATTGATTGTTTGTAAGGTTATTAGTTTATAGCACAAAAAATACTAATGTCTGTAGTGAAAGCCATTTGTATAAAGTTAGGGGTCAGAAAGCAGTGAAGTGTGTTGAGGGAAAATGTGACATGCAAAATAGATGCAACATCAGCAGAAATTTGGGACATTTGATTACAAAGTGGGGTGAGGAAAAGGTTAGTAGGAGCAGAAATGATATGGGATGAAGGGCCATTTTTCTTTTTTTATTATTTACACGTCATATCCCTTTTCAAGGAAAGTTTTTTTTTTAAAGATTGATGAAATACTATGTTGATCAGAATCATCCTTAAAAAAGAGACATTGATGATGTTGATGAGGGGAAGGTGTATTTGTCTAGTAGTTCTTACCTCAATTTATGTTTTTTTTTTCCTTTTGCATTTTGTTGGAAGCAGAAAGAAGAAAGTAGGTTGCACTGGTAATACTTTTCCTGGAAATGTCCTTAGCTAAATATCCAAGTGCATCACGTATGCTTTCTTTCTTTAGTTTTTTTTTTTAATCTTCCTCACCTCCTTCTAAGCCCTCCCTGGCAGCATTCCTAAAGTCCAGATTTCTGCTACTAGTCTACTCTAAGTGATTTACGCTCTTTTTCCAAAATGCTTTCAGCGTCCTTCCAGTCTTTTTCTGTTACAGCAGCACCCAACTTCCAAGCACCAAAATCTTTCTCATTTTTCTATTGATACCAAACTTAGAAGGTTAAACAAGCACAAATCTACCATCTTCGAGTTTCTGTGATTGGTAAATCCGGATATATATTTGCTGTGTCCTCAGGTTGTTGTTTCATCTGGCTAAAAAGGATTAGCCAGGGCCTCTAATCTCATGTGCGTCCAAGCTCCCTCAGGTTGATAGCAGAGTTCAGTTCCTGACAGTTACGACACAGAGGTTTCCGTTTTCCTGCTGGCCGTCAGGCAGGTGGAACTCTCCTCTCTTGGGGCTCACTCTCGGATACTAGCCATATGAACCTGGCACAACGCGGCAGCTTACTTCTTCAGAGCCAAGAGTCTTTTTCCCCATTAAACTACACTGGAGCTTATATGAGGTATGATTAAAAAATATGGCTAAGGTTAAATTTAAAAAACACACTTTACTACACTAAAAGACACATCACCATTACACTGCCCAAAAATACTCCCGTCTGCTTTAAGTACACTTAATCCACCACTCTTGTCGCCTTCTGAAACAGTTCTGGAACGCCTTTTCCATGAGCACATTTAGCGGCACTGTTATGTCTGCCCTCAGTGTCCTGAATTGATTAAAAGAAAAAAACATTTACTTTCAGGATCAGTTTCACTCTGGAGGAGAGCCAGAAGTCTCCATGCGCCAGTAGACAACGTGGGTGAGGATGCTTCATGTTTTTATGAGCCTGTCTTTCTGTTGGATGGCATGCGGCAGCAGCGTTCACTCTATTTTTGACCATACCTTGTAAAGACACTAAATAAAAAAAGAGGACTTCCACACTGCTTCAGTGGGGAGAACCTTTTAATAAATAATAAATTGATACTTAGGCATGCTGTCACAGAGAGTGTCCACCTAGTCTCTCTTTACCTCGACCAAGCTGAGTAATGTTCACCCAGAGACTAAACTGTTGGAAAGATGCTTACTTCAAGGTTATCTGCATCATGTCAATAACTGATAAGCTCTTTTACTCAAGACATTCCTCTTTGTGGAATTTGTCCCACCTCCACCTGCCTTGTAATTCTGTGTATCATCCCCCCTCCCCATGCTCGGTAACTTTAATCAGTCACTGAGTTAATTTTGGTTCTGATTTTAGAGATTTTTTTTTGTAAGTCATTCACTGCCCTATGCATTTTCCTCCTGTCTGTCCCCTTTCCCTCCAATAAATACGGGAAGAGACCTCTGACTAGGGCTGCGCGGTCACATTGACTTCTGCGGTAGGATTTTCCCTTCAGGATCCACCTGTGCACCTTTCCTTGTCATTGTCCATCGTCCCCAGAGTGTAACACTTCGAAAAGTGGCAAGAATTGTGAGATAATTGTGATTGAAGTGAGTGAAGGAACTTTAAGGGGGATTATTAGCAAGAAGGCTTTTACTGTAACGAACTTATTTAAATTTAAAATTTATCTTCTGTTTTGATAACTCCTATCATTAAGATAATCATGAGCGTGGCTGTCTTATTACTACTTGCCCTATTCTCAGGTATCATTCACACCCAAAGGGTGAGGAGGAATAAGAGCATGTGCATAGAGAGACAGGGAATCTTGGGACCCATCTGACGTCTGTCTACAGAACAGACAGACTAATCGAATGCTAATGTCCTTATAAAGGAGATACATGCGCAGAAAGTTGAGTATTCTATGAAAGCATAGATTTTTTTCATTGTAAAAGAAGTGGAATCAAGATATGAGATTATATATACACTGAGAATATTAGGCTAGAGAGTCATGTGGAGAATAGATGGACATCCTCTTCTGTGGCTTGTATTTTCTCTCTCTAGAGAATTAATCACCCCCTAGGGAGAGGGTCTCACCTGCCGAGGTTGGGCAGATGGGAGCTTCAGCCGTGTCCAGAGGATTGTCTCTCACATGGAAGCAAGACTGTTTTGATTCTTGCTTGGCTATACAATCCTGTCCATTTATAATAAAATTTTTATCTTAGCTTTCCATTTGATATCTCTTTACCATCAAAGTCTTTCTTTAAAGGGTAGGTACATGCCCATCTGCTTTGTTTTGAGGTCCGTTTCAGCTTCTGCTGAGGCCCTCCCCTCCAGCTGCGTTTCCTGCAGCCCTAGCTGGCCCATCATGTGGACTCGATACCTTGTCCATTACTTCTCTTTGACAGCCAGATTCAAAGTACTTGAACCGCCTGGATTTATCTACCTAGCGCCTTGGACCACATGCCACTCACTGCAGTTTCATTTGCCAAGTTAATTTTTCTGTGTCCTATCCAGCCGACTGGTTTACCAAATTATTATTATTTTTTCAGCCTGTGACCTTTGCTTTAATTTTTAGGTCTCAGTATGACTCATATTCACTGAAAGATGAAATTGCCATTCTGCAGGCCTCCAAGCTTAGACCAATCTCTGAGACCTTCCAAATAAATCTGCCATGGTATTTTGACCACGGTTTAGTCACTTTTGTTTTGCTTTTTAATCCAGGTACTGTAGTTCATTCTCATTCTGTTTCTTCAATGTTAATCAGATGCATTTAATCAAGTCTGTAGTCAGTATTTAATTATTCACTGATGGATTCATTGTCTCAACCAATATTTGGTGAATATATCCTAGGTTCTAGATATCTGAGATGTAACAGTTAAAAACTCTATCTTCATGGAATTTGTATTCTACAAGAGGGGCATATAATAAATAAATGAACAAGTAAATAATATGGTATCTCAGATAGTAAAAGATAGTGTGATCATTAATGGTGATTGTCAACTTGACTAGATTGAGAGATGCTGATGATGTGTCTGAGGGTTGCTTCCTGAGACGATTGGCATGTAGACCAGCAGACTGCAGGGGAAGATCTGCCCTGATTGTGTGCAGCACCGTTCTATAGACTTGTAGCTTGGATGGAATAAAGGGGGAAGAAAATGCAAGTCAGCCTATATTTGAAAAATCTCCATCCTGCTTGAGTGAGGTCATCTGTTGCTGCCGCCATTACCTGAGGACATCATACTCCAACTCCTTCACTCTTTCATTGCAGACTCATAGCAGTGATTCTCCAGGAAGCTTCTAGGACTTGAGTCTCAAATTAGTTGTGTATCCTTGAACCCTCTTGTTCTGTGGCTTCCAGCTCCTTTGATGGAGTAACTACTACATCCTTTGGCTTTCTAGGGAACAGATGGCCATTGTGGATTTTCCCACCTCTGACACTGTAAGTTTATCTAATGAATATATGATAAATCTCCTTGCATAATTATGCACTTTGCTGGGGATGTAGCTCAATGATAGAGGACTTGCCTAGTATCTCTGAGGTCCTGGGCTCAATCCCCAGCACAACCAAAAATAAAATAAAATAAAAAACCCTATGTCTATTTGACTCTATTCCTCTAGGGAACCTTAATCAATACCAATAATTTAACAAGAAAGAGCATAAGGGACTGAGAAATCAATGTTGCTGTTTTATATAGCCTATTCCTTATAATTATGGAAAGTTACAACTGACTACAGACTTGAAGTAGGTGAGGGATTGAACTGCATAGTATCTGGAGGACTAATGCAAGACCATAAACTCGACTATATTTGGGATCTTGAGGGGAATAAGGAGGCAAGGACCTGGAGTAAAGTCCATGAGAATTGAAATTCTGGAACAGGTCATTTAGGGCCATCAGTTAAGAGGTACTCGCTCAGTAGTTGCAGTGGAAGTGGTACTTGTAACTCTCATTGATGTCCGTCTCAAACTAGCTTATGCTGCCTTTTCTGAGACCCTCTTTGTCTTATGTACATGTATATTAGATGGGTGTATATGCATTTTTGTGTGTGTTCATATATTGTTACACAGAGAAAGAATGACTATTGCAATGTAAAGGCTTCTATGTATTGATTCCCAATGCAGCAATCAGCAGCTGATGAAAATATTTGTTTCCACCCTGAGGAAAGGCAATAGAAGAAGGCTTTAAGGTGGCCACCATGTGACAATTGAACATGACATATGACAGAGCAGCGCAAGCTTGATTCTCCAAAAAGCATTTTGGCATTCATACTTGTACATGAGCAGATGTGACTTCAGCCATTGTTGGAATTTGGGGAAATTTTCAAAATCTAAATATGAGCCTCTTATCCATAAGCTTTGCAAATGAATTAGATTATTATATCTTAAAGAAACAAGTTGAGCTAAGTAAAGTCTTCTGAGCAAAAAATGTGGACATCATGGATGGGCTCTTAGGAAGTTTATCTAGGTTCTTTTGAGTCAATGCTTTTATCTATTACCAACAAAGCTACGAGAAACTTTTCCTTTTTTGTCCTACAAAAGTGTGAAACCCATAACTAAAATCCCTCTTTGATGTTTAAATTACTATATGTCAAAGGTGAAGATCAAACTGTAGCTTTTTTATTTCTTAGGGGGAGAATGGGAAATAGGGAGGCTGTGAGACTTTTGCATTGCTCACGCAACCCATGTAAATACTGTCTCCCATGGTCTGACTTACCTTTGAGAAAGGCTGAGAGAACAATTGATCATTACGTGGCAGTTACTGAACCCATTTCATCTTTCCTCATTTGAGCCAATCTATATACCTGGGAAACAAAATAATAAAATAAAAATAAAATAAAATAATGACTTGCAATAAATGGCCACTTGGTTGACAGTAATATAGAAACATGCATATTGTAGAAAAATTTAAAAATATGTTTCAATACAAGGATATGCATATTCATGATCACAATTATTTTACTAATCGTTAAGTAGTGAATTTTTTAAAAATGCAATTGAATTAATGATTCTAAATGAGTGTGTTTAATCCTGGCAGGCACATAGTAAGTCTGAAATATTTATTTGAATAAATTAATATCTCATTGTGTTGATGCTATGTTCATGTTCAAAGTTAGATTATCATTAAGTAAGTCATCTCCACATGTCATATGTCACTAAACCTTCATTACTGTAGTAGCAAAGTTCAACATGAAGCAGAGGGCTAAAAGTATCTACTTAAATTTAATAGGAACTCGATCAGTTCTTACTGTGTACATAGTATTGTGCTAGGTATGACAGGATGGAAAAGTGGTGACTACACTTACAGATATGACATAATTACGGATAGAAATCTGTGCCAAATATGTTCTAGATTGTGTATATCAAGGTACAAGGATGTGCAGATATTAAGTGCTTTGAACATTTATGAGGAAGGGGGAAAATCAACCTTGTCTTGATTGCTTAAGATTTATTTATTTATTTATTTATTTATTTATTTATTTATTTATGGGCAGGTCTGGCTCTGTACTCCAGGCTGTTCTCGAACTCACTATGTAGCCCAGCTGGCTTTGAAGTCATAGCAATCCTTATATTAGCCTCCTGAGTGCTGGGTTACAGATGTGCACCACCACTCAGCACTAGGCTTAGGAAGTTTTTAAATCTTTATTTAACAGTTCAGTATTGAGAGGCTGGAGGAATGGCACAATGGGTAAAGCACTTGCTAGCAAGTGCAATGCTCTGAGTTTGATACCCAGGCATCACATAGGCCAGGCATGTTGGTGCACGCCTGTAATCCCAGCACTCAGGAGACTGAGGCAGGAGGATTGCCCTGAGTCCAAGGCTAGCCTGAGCTACACCAGTGAGTTCAGGATTAGCCTGGGCTACACAGTGAGAAGCTGTCTCAAAAAGTAAAAATCAGTATTGACTAAGAGTATCTGTCTTGTGTGCCAGGCAGTGCAGTGGTATTGAGGATTCAGCTAAGACCAGTACCCAATTCTCTGGACAGTACTGCTTGGTAGAAATGTCATGTGTACTACACATCAAGCTTTATATTTTCTATAGCTATATTACAAAAAATAAAATATAATAGGTGGGATTGGTTGTTAAAAATATTGTATTTGAACCTAGTGTTGTAGCTGGGGAAAATAATCCTGGGAATTTTATGCTCTTACAACCCGTGGAATGGAGAGAATTCAGGAGGGTTGAGGAAATCAGGAAGGAGAGTAACAGTAAGAAGCTACCTCAGCTGTTTACAGCATCAAAAGGAAATTAATCGGGAACCACTGCAAAACTCATGACGTCCAGCTGCTCCTGCTTCTCCTTGTGTTTTTCCTTTCAGATACAAATCTAAGAAAAGATTATATGAACATCTGGGAAAAATAGTTTCCAGGCTTCCGACCTCAGAATGAAGTAATGTGGTTGGGTAACAACAACATGTGGCATACATTCTTCTCTGTCTCTGTCTCTGTCTCTGTCTCTGTCTCTGTCTCTCTCTCTCTCTCTCTCTCTCTCTCTCTCTCTCTCTCTGCCTTTGTAATGCACTCCTAGGTATTTGAGAACATCTATAATCCTTGTTGATTTCTCTCTTTTCAACAACTTGCAAATAGTCACTAAACCCTTTCAACATCACCTCTCAAGGTTTCCTTCCTTCCCATCAATGCCATTTCTTCTGTCACTTGTTGGTTTATATTTGGACAATCACAGTGGCCTTGCTAAATGCTTACCTTTATCATCTTGCTTATGATCTGCCTACTTCCAGCCTTCATCCTTGTTTTATTCCCCGTGTACTGCTACCAGGACTTAAGGGTCTACCAGTATCTGAGTTAATAGATTTTACCAGTGAGATTAGCAACTTTACATATTGATGTTATCAAGAACTTTGTTTAAAATGAATGTTCAAAACAAGGACCCCTTGAGAACTTCTGTAATACAGCGGCATTAATGGGACCAGCATATGCCAGGGAGCAAAAAGCTTTTGTATTTTTCCCCCTCTCTGGCGTAACTAACTCAGTGGCTTTGGACAAATTATTTCCTTTCTCTGAGCTTCCCTTCTTCCTGATGTAGTGGGGTAGACAGGCTAAATTAGCATCTTGCAGCCTCCTCCCGTCTGTGTTGAAAGATAACTCATATAACACTTATATCTCATCTGGGTTGGGGACTGAATGCATAATAAAATAGCTCAATTAGAAACACCAGTGTCCTCATCTGACTAGAGAACATGATAAGTAGTTTATTTCTCTCTTCTTGTAATAATAAATTAAAATTGCATCCATCCCATGTGTAATTTGGGATGATATATTGTGGAAAATTTGCCATATCTGATTGCTCTATGAAATTGCCATAAGAGAACTGACAAGTGATTTTTCATATGGAAAACAACTAGCTCTTCTATAATAGTTTGACTTTCCCAGTTTTATCCAATTTTTACAATTTTCTAGATCACTGATTTGAATTATCTAACTTATTTAAAGTATCTGCATTACTGATTGATAAACACTTTTGAAAAATATGCACAGTATTTCTTATAGTGAACTTTTCTGTATAATGTGGATCATTTGCTAAATACTGATATGAAAGTTTCAGGATGCTATTTGGAAGTATTTCTGTGTTGATGACACTTGTATGAAGATAGTTTTTATTCCTAATAAATAAATGGCCAAATTACATATTTATTACTTAGTCTCTCTTTAAGACTGACGTTTGAAGTCCAGAGGTAGTGTCATATATTACGTGACAATGTTGATGACAAGTCACAGCTAAACAAAGGCAAATTGGAAAAACCAACATCATTTCTAGACTTCTCAGTCAGATACTGCCTATGAACCCTACTACTCTATTTTCTGTCTAACTTGGTATATTAAAGGTTAAGTTTACATATGCATAATGCTAACAGCTCAATATTTGTCTCTCCAAAAGCCATATAACTGAATCCTAATGTTAAATGTTAGAAATTGGGAAGTAAGGTTGTTGGTAGACGGTTAGTACTCTTATAAAAGAGGCTAAGGTAAAATTTTTGCTCCTTCTGTCACGTGAGTATACAAGCCTATCATGGAGTGAGCCTTCAGACATGAAATCTGCTAGCACCTTAATCTTGGCCTTCGTAGCCTCCAGATCCCTGAAAACAAATAAGATTCCATTGTTTATAAGACACTCAATCTCTGGTTTTCAGTAAGCAGCCCAAAGGGACTAAGGTGTATGATAATGATAAACCATTTCTATCATGTGGAGGCAGCCGGTGGTGATGGAGGTTTGTATTGCAATCAAGTTTGTCCTAGCTGTTTGTTTTAGATACTTAATTGTTGCTGAGACAAAATATCCAACATCCACAATTTCAGGGAGGAAAGATTTATTTAGCTCACAGTTTCGGAAGGTCTCACGCAGTCCACAGAGACTGGGAAGCTGCTCACCCCATCACAGACAGAAATCAAGTGAAGCAGAGCCAAGCTGATGTCTACAGACCCGGGCATGGCTAGCACGTTTCCCAGGAAGAAGCTGTAACAATATTTCTTTCTCTTTCCTTTAATTATTTCAAGCTGCCACATTGCCACTCCACCATGGTTGGGTGCCCCTCCCTCATTTGCTGGACCACAAGTAAATAACACAAACCTGGGGAAACGCCATTCACAAGATGATGCAATCTTTCCAGGACAAACACAAGCATCTGCTCCTTCCAGGCAGAACTTACCTTCCAAAAACATACAGTTCCAAATATAGGAGGCTTTTGGGGGATTCTCAAGATCCAAACCATAGCACTGTTCAACAGCCACATACCTACAAAATATGTATTTGAAATGGAAACCAAACATTAAAAGAATTATTTTATAGTTAACCGATAAAAACATCGACATTGAAGTGACGACAATCACCCCTATTTCCACCTGAACCCCCAGGGCACATTTGCTGATCTTCTCCATGTTTATAGGAAACACTAAAGTGCATGATCCTTCAAGAATATTCCATCTATAGCATCTTATTTCTATAAGCTAAATTGCTAATTGGCTCCTGAACCAGAGAGATGCAAATTACTGCACTACATGAAATTTCTAGTATTTGTGGCCGTTATGAATACAAACACTAAAAGTTTTAGAACCTTAATTTCAGTCATCCCCCGAAATAGTGCAAATTTTCCATAATGCACTGGTTTGCTTCTTTTCTTCATTCTCCGTTGCTTTTGTTAAGCAATTACATTGTATTGAGAAATTCTAGGAGGGAAAGAGCAGTTGTTTGAAAGGAAGGCAGGGAGGGTATGCTAAATAAAGGAGAAAAGACCATCTGACATTTCTAAAGGTAAATTAAGTGTTAGAAAAGGTCAACAGGAAGTAATACTTTATATCATGCTTATTTGATTCCTGTCCTCAGTTCAAGGGTACCTTTTTCCTCATCTTTGTCTTGTGCAGTGACAGCATCTTATTGAACATTTCACAAGAAATATCAATTCAGTAGTTATTTTCATTTATAGGTTTTAACATTACATGGCTTGAAGAAAGTATAAGAAAATCTTGGCTATTTAACTACGCTCTAAAAATAAACACAGCCAGGCTGAACCAACTAGCACATAAATAAGCAAAGATAAAAACATCCTTGCCTCTGCCCCTCCTTACACGTCTGTCCATCTTTGTTCTGTTTTCTTCCATTTATTTAGAATCCAGGTATTATGAAGCCAAACTAATGGCCACAGTTGCTGAACTCTCCTTTCATTCAGCTTCCACGGCTGTGTGAACATCATGTTATAAACACTTCACCAATTCCAAGGTTGTATCCTAAACCACTTCCTCTGTTTAACTTTCACACAGTAAGCCTCTACTTCTCTTGTCCTAAATCACTGAGGGCCAAGCATCAGACCTCTAGGGTCATCCCTACAGCCTAGAACCTACTGACATTTTTAAAGTTAAAGAACCCTAAGCTATTTCCCCACCCAACAAAACACAATAAATGGCTTTCCCTCATCCCTCTTTCTGCTTTCTGACCAAGGTAGGCATTTGGGTGTTTCCCCACATGACCTTGCACGGCATGACATGCCCTCTCACTTTGGAAACACAAATAATAAATTCTTCTTTCAAAGGTATTAGTCTCCTCGTGTAATTCTCTACACAGCTCCATAAACTAAAATCCCATAGGGACATTTTAATACATTCTCAACTCCATTCTCATAAAGACTACCAAAACTCCACTCCACAAAAACTGTTCTTGTCAACATCATCAGTGGTTTCCATGTTGCTAAACCCAATGGTCAAATAAAATTCACCCGTAGTTTACTAGACTACTCAGGAGCTCTAGCTTAGTGGATCATTTCCCTCTCTTTGGAACATGCTTTTCACTGAGATAAACTACGTTAGGGGGAGACAAAAGAGTAGTTTCCTCCACACAGGCACAACACTTAAGGTACATGCTATAAACTCAATATTTAATGTATATCCTAGTTCAATACTTGGTGCTCGATCTGGAAGGAAGGAAGTTGAATGAGAATACATGTAATGGTTTTGCAAACCTGGTTTTCCATTGGATGAACTTTGATAGCAGCATTCATGTGTTCTTGAACACAACTCATAAAGAGACTCATGAAAGAGGATTTCTGAACTGCTTCAGAAAGTGGTAAGACAGACAGGATAAGTGTGTTCCAGTGAGGGGGGATATTCTGAGTAGGATCAATGGCAATGTGTTTTTTTAAGAAAGGAATTTAAAAAATCTAAACATTCATACGTATTTCAAACACACCCATTATGCGTATGTATGTTTCATATTTTATATTTTACCTCCTGAGCTTTTCTTAGATGTACAATGACAGGAATATTTTTCCATCTTTCCATTCGGAGAGGCACATTTTTTAGTGCCAGCCTTTCCTTAGGCAAACGGAGTTTTGGCCAAAACGCTGAAGGATGTACAATGGTCGAGAAGAGTGTACGAAGAGGAAACAATTGGGTGGCTCAAAACTTGCCCTCTGTTTCTTCTGGAAGCTTCCCCCAGATGTTCCCATCTCCCATACACGCAGCAATCTCCACGTGTCTCTAAATAACTATAAAATATGCATCTACATTATTGTAATGTAGATAAAATAGAGAAGTATAAATATGTGTATCTCTATTATGTGTAATATAGATAGATCAACAGAGATACAAGTTCTAGGAAGACTTATGGCTGTATTTAACTCCAAAATCCTCCTCCCAACTCGAAGTCTGTGAGGCACAGGAGGCTGCTTGTCTAAGTTCTCTTTCCAACTTTTCTAACTGTGCCAAAGTCCTCTTGATCTATTCTAAAGAGAATGCCATCACCTACCATCAAACTCAACAAGAATGGGCACAGTTACATCCAGAACTGGAGAGAAGAGTGCTGGACAGGGTTCTCTGTCTCGCAACTGAATTCTTTCTTATGCCCCATGGGGACTTGGGCTTGGCACCCGCAGGTTAGACAAGGAGGACGCAGCAGCTGAAGCAGCTCACACTTCATTCCAGAGAACAAGGGTTCTCTCTCTCTCTCTCTCTCTCTCTCTCTCTCTCTCTCTCTCTCTCACTCTCTCATCGTCACTCCCATCAGTCTACATTGCTCATGTAAACTTCATGTTGTACTTCTCAGTTTTCTGTGGCCTTTAGTCAAGGAAACTTTGTCCCCTCATCAAAAGTATTCAAAATATCTCAAATATTTCAAACCCTCTACTGGAAATACTTGAAGTCATTTAAAAAGAATAAAGTTATAATTCCACACCAATAATTATATACTCCACCTTCCTTTTCTAGTTCATATATATATATATATATATATATATATATATATATATATATATATATTTCTTCCCCTGGATTGTCAATTCAATTACTGAAAGGAAAGCCAAAAGTCCAATAATCCAATAGCTGGGTTTCATTCTGTGTGCACCGAAGGAACCGGAACTGGATACCAAAGGTACCAGTGTCCCAAGGACAGGGTGCTGACAAACATGCCTACATCACAGGACATGGATACTAAGAAACCTGCATGCACTGTGGGAGTCGGGTAGCAGGGAAAGTACATACACCGCAGGTGCTGGGGACAGGCTGGAGCAGAGGCTGTCACAGAGAGCCCGCAGGAACCAGGAAGCGAAATTCCTTTTTATAGTGAAGTCTCCTCAGCGTTCTGTACTGACAAAAACGAACATCAAGTCAAGTGAAAGGACAGCATACTTAAAGGGCCTGTCTCCGTCCTCACAGGGCAGGCTGACATGGTCAAATTGCATCTAAAAGGAGATAAACTGTAGCCAACAGAGAACATTGAACTTAATATGGCATTCAAAATGGTCCCTTTGATTCGCTACTCACAACCTGCAATCTCTCCCTACATCCGAATAAAACATCAGCTGTATTCACTTATTTGCCAAGAGGAAGACTTAGTTGTCTTATATTCTTGTGCTTTCTCACCTTTTTATATGCAATCTATGACTACAGACTCTCAGGAATACCTTCCTAACTCAAGAGGGATGTAACATTTTCTCTCAGAATCTAGCTCCTCATCCTGTCTTCTCTTGTACTATTTTTTTTTTTTTTTTGGTATATACCTGAGTTCCAAATTCTGTGACACATTAGAGACATGGGGTTTGGAGAATCAATGAGCGTCTATGCCCACCCCCTTTTTCAGAGGTTCACCCCTTTTGTAGCTGACCATTGCCTCTCTACCCTGTCACTAATGCTGAGGCATTTTTTATGCCATGATTTTTGTGCCTTTCATGAAAGGAACACCTGTCTATAGTTAGACATTTGTATTTGGTCTATTTCACGGAGCATTATTGACTCTAGGTGGCCCCATTTTCATTCAAAAGCGTCATATGTGCCTTTCTTTATGGTTGCATAGTATTCCACTGTGTGTAGGTTGATTCCAGGATTTGGCTATTATGAATTGTGATACTATAAATAGGGATATGCATGTGTCTTTTTGGTATGTTCACTTTATTTCTTTAAGAAACGTGTTCAGTAGAGTGGTAGCTGGATAAAATGGAATTTCTATTCTCAGCTTTCTTGGGAATCTGAACACCAGTTTCCATAATGGTTGTACCAGATTGCCTTCCCGCCAGCAGTGGGGTAGAGTTCCTTGTTTCCACACCCTCACCAACAATTGTTTTTGAGTTCTTGATCTAGGCCATTCTAGCTGGGGTGAGGTTAAAGCTCAGTGTTGTTTTTATTTGCATTTCTCTCGTGGCCAATGATGAAGAACTTTTCATGTGCTTGTTGGCCATTTGTACTTCTTCTAAGAAGCTTCTTTTCATTTCAGCCGCCCACTTCTTGATGGGGTCATATATTTTAGGATTTTTCTGTTGCTGTTTTTAAATTCTTTGCATATTCTGGATATTAATCCTTTGTCTGAAGGGTTACTGGTGAAGATCTTTTCCCACTCTGTGGGTTATCTCTCCACCTCTTCACCTTGTTGATTGTTTCTGTTCCTGTATAAAAGCTTTCTTAGTTTAATGTAGTTCCATTTGTTGATTCTTGCTGAGATTTCTTGTGTGGTTGGCGATCTGTTTAGAAAGTCCTTTCCTGTTTCTATGTCTTCTAGGATTTCACCTTTTTGTTCTTCTAGTAGGTTCAGTGTTTCTGTCATGATGTCCACTTCTCTGATCCATTTTGATCTGATTTTAATGTGTGGTAACAGATATGAATCTAATTTCGTTCTCCTACATGTGGAGATCCAGTTTTCCCAGCACCATTTTTGAAGATCCTGTCTTTTCTCCAGTGGATTTTTTTCTGGGGACTCCTTTACCAAAAATCAATTGACTAAGGGTGTTTGGGTTTGTCTCAGTATCCTCAATTCTGTTCCACTGGTCCTCTTGCCTGTTCTTGTGCCAGTACTATGTAGATTTAATCACTGTTGCTTTGTAGTTTTTTTTTTTTTTAAAACCTGGTGTTGTGATTCCTCCAGCTTTGCCCTTGTGCTTAGAATTGATTTAGAGATTCTGGGTGTTTTCTGGTTCCATATAAAGTTTAGGTTGTTCTTTCTAGTTCTGTGAATTCTGTGAAGAATGTAGTTGGTATTTTGATTGGTATTGTATTGAATCTGTATAGCAGCTTTGTGAGTATGGCCAATTTGACAATATTAGTTCTTCCTATCCAGGAACATGAGACGTCTTTCCATTTTCGAAAGTCCTCTTCACTCTCTTTCTTTAAGGCTTTGTAGTTGTCTTTGTACAGGTCTTTCACCTCTTTCATGAAGTTTATTCCCATTTTATTTTTTGTTGCTATCGTGAAGGGGATTGATTTCTTAATTTCTTTCTCTTTGGATTCATTATTGGTGTATAGGAATGCTGTTGGTTTGTGGGTATTGATTTTGTAACCTGCTACTTTGCTGAAATTATTTATTAGTTCTAAGACAAATTACAACACCCATTTTTTAAAATGAAACGCTGAAGAAAATAGGATAGAGGGACCCTACCTCAACACAGTTCAAGCTATTTACAACAACCCCTCAGCTAATATAATTCTAAATGGAGAAAGCCTGAAAGCATTCACACTAAATTCAGGAACAAGACAAGGAAGCCCAACTTCACTCCTCCTATTCAACGTAGCACTTGAAGTTTTGGCAAGAGCCACTAGGCAAGTACAAGAAATAAAAGAAGTATTCATTGGAAGGGAAGAAGTAAAGATACCCATATTTGCAGATGGCATGACACTTTACATAGAAGACCCAAAAAATTCCACTGAAAGACTCCTAGAACTAATACACACATCCTGTACTTTTGAAATAGTTCCAGAGCTTTCTGTTTCAACTCCTCCTCCCCTCGCCAAGTAATCTATTGCCCTCAAGTGGAGATTGGTCATACAATTTGCTTCAGATCATTTCATCGCTCTACTTAGAACTCAATTGACTTCCTTTCTTTCTCATACTAGGTGGAAACTTACTAGGACATCTGAGATCCTCCCTGATCTGACACCAGGGCTCCCCCATGCCATTTTTTGTATTGACTTCTCCCTTTTTTATTCTGCGTCTGCCTCATTGGCCTCCTTCGCTTTCTTCCAAACACCAAGGGTCCTTTCTGTGTAAGAGATTCTGCACTCACTGGTTCTCCTAACTTGGGACAGTCATCCCCTATCGGTCGTTTCCTCTTGTATCACATGGCTCACTGCTTTGAATCCTTGCTTGAACTCAGGTAACACTTGCCAGGTAATCTCATTATCTTTTTTCTGCCTTTTATTTTTCTTCGTGCCACTTCCTACTGTCCACACTACTAGAGACGTTTTACACGCACACTTTGTGTACCACACACTTACACTGAGTTATTTCCTTCCTTACTGCCCTTCTTCCATTACTAGGTAATAAAGACACATGAGAAAAAGCAACCTTTTCTCTTGTTCAGAGACCTTCTTCATACCTAAGACAAAGCTTGGCATGAAGTAGTCAATCAGTAAATACCAAATACATGAATGAACAGAACCATCACTTATATCATTCTTTTATCCCCCATTTTATTGATATGTATAAGTGCAAAATTTTAGCTTTACAATGAAGTTGAGCAGTTTGTGCACATACGTATCTTATCAAGGTGACAAGGGCTTTCCCACTTTCCTTCTTTTCCCTCCTCCTACCCACCCCTTCCTTATGTTGTCCACATATTTAGGCTTTAGTTATTGATAGGAAAGGCAACATTTCTTTTAAAAAAACTTTCATTGTGATGAAATATTTTGTGAATGATTTGGACCAAAGAATCATCAGTGTTGATGCATTTTCATTTACATAATATTAGAACACATTGGAGTATATTCTCCAAATTCTACTTCACTCTTCAGCTCTCTGTATAGTTTCACCGATAAGTGGTTGTTTAATGCAATCTCTCTCTCTCTCTCTCTCTCTCTCTCTCTCTCTCTCTCTCTCTCTCTCTCTCGACAGCATCTTCCTCTGTAGCCCAGGTTGGTCCTGAACTCCCTCTGAAGCCCAGGCTGGTCCTGAACTCACTATGTAGCCAAGGCTAGCCTTGAAATCGTGGCAATCCTTGTGCCTCAGTCTCCTGAGTGCTGGGATTACAGACGTGTGCCACCACACCCAGCGTATACAGTGCTGGGGAATGGAACTCAAGGTCTTCAGCTTGCTCCCTCCAGACCCTCCAATGACTCCTGAATACCTTCTGTCAATATTTTCACTAATGGGTAACTCACAGTCACACAAGGCAGCCTTTTTTACTGTTGATGGGGAGTTAAGGGATGGACAGTTGTTTCTAATTGTCATTTTTCTTCACCCTTCAAAGATTTGGAATCAGAAGAGTACAGTTTGAAACATAGCTCTGACAACTACTACTTTTTTTGACCTAAACCAATTATTTAATATTTCTACGACTCTGTTTTTTTCTTTTTTTTCTTGACACAGGGTCTCACTCTATAGCTCAGGCTGATTCTGAACTCACTAGTGTAGCCCAGGCTGGTGTTGGACTCAGGACAATCCACCTGCCTCAGCCTTCCGAGTGCTGGGATTATAGGCATGCACCACCACGTTCAGCTTTTTAAACCTTTGTTTTTTATTTGCCTAAATCACACATTTGTCCCTAACACATGGAACCATTGATCAGATTAAGCAAAATAGAACATATAAGCATCTGTCATTATAGCTGGTACATGGAAGCCACCTAATGAATCTTACTCTTGCTCCAAGTTTTACTTCTCTCAGAATATGACAGGTATATGTTCCTCTAGTCTTGCTATATATCTGCTAACACTTCTCTCAACACGAGGCATAGGTTTCTATTTCGGCTACTGTAACTAATTATATACTTTTTTACTAACTGGAGACAGAATAAGGAAGCGCAGATAATTTCAATCAATTGAATCATCCTTCTTTGTTGGTTGATTAAACCAAACATAAAACTTCATTTCCGCACAGTTCATCAACTTGGCAATATAGGTCTTTTAATTTGAATGTTAGGTGGGCAAGAAACACTGGACTGACACTGTGGGCTTAGAGTTCATCCTAAATGCTCATATTCCATTAATTTATTCTCAGAAACCTTGGCCAGGTAAGTGTTCTTCCCACCATGTTGGCAGTCTTCCCTAGCCTTCTACGGGGTATGTCAGGAGGCACGCACAACTTGTTAGGGATGTATCCTGTGGAATTGGCAGGATACTGTATCTGGAGAGCTAGGGAACATGGAAGCTGTCATGGGAGACATCAATAACTTCCAGCAGCACCAGTTGTGGATTTGTTCTCTGTTCTAAAGCAGAGGAGAAAAATGCAGCCTTCGGATACCTCCTAGATGTGAAGTCCCTTGGTATTACACAAAAGCTTAAACATGGAATTATGTGAACCAGAAATGTCACTTCTTTATATAAATCCCAAAGTAATTAAAACATGTATGTACAAAAACTTTGGAAGTGAATGTTTTTAGTCTCATTATTCATGATAGTTAAAAAGCAGAAACAACACAAATATTCACCAACTGATGTATGAAATTGCCCAAAATGTGGTATGTTCATAAACTAAAATATCATTAGACCATACAAAAATGAAATACTGCTAGAACAGGAAGTCTTTGCTACAATGTATGTAAACTTGAGAATATTTTGCTAACTGAAATGCTTCCTGCTTACTCTTTCTCTTATTTGTCTCTCCTAATGATTATTTATAATAAATCTTTTGCACTTTGAACTTTCCCTTTGGATCTGCTTCCTGGTGAACTGAAACTGACACTCTTTGTTGGACCCAAGATTTCAACAGTAGACTTCTGACTCCAAAATCATTCCGCAGTGCTGACTTTCACTGCTGTGCATATCCCACTGGTACTAACTAGAAGAAAATAGCTGGATGACTAATACCAGAGGATTTACCATGTTTCAATACATATAGAGTCCTATACAAACAAAGCCAATTTTAGAGAAATACCAAGCTCCTGTGGCTGAGACCCGTATTCTTAAGAGTACTCATTCACTTGGCTAGAGGAGTGAGGGTGGGGCAGTGCTAATGCACTGGCTAAGCACAACTCTGAGTCATTGCTTACCAGAAGTTTATCCATATGAACAAGTGTCTTCCTTATTTCCCCTTGCTTTTGCAGGAATTACATGAGACTAATTTCTTTCATTCTTGATGCTTGAGTGAGATCTGGTTGACTGAGGGAATAGAGGTTTGGAATTAGATTGGAGGTGGCAGTGGGAAAGAGGTAATTGTTGTACTGAGCAGAGAACATCAGGAGAAGCCAGATCTTCCAGTGTAAAGTACTGACCTCAGAGTGGGAAAGCATCCAGAATCCCAAAGGCCACACAGACATATATTGGCTGCTCTCTACCTTTGCCCAAATCTCGTAGGCAGCAAGATCCTTTGGAACTGTTCCCCACCCACACTCCCAGTTTACAACACAGACTTATTGAGCACTTACTGTACACCAACCTCCACTCTCAGGAGCTCCCAAACTTGGAGTCGTGTAATGAGATGTAAGTGAATACTTACAATACTAAATGGAAGGCATCACGTGACCACTGCTAGGCATGAAGCAAGCAGAGAGATCAGTTCTGAAAGGGACCCTGGAGGAAGATTTCTAAAGGAAGTGACTAAAAGGCTGGGTACACAAACAGGAGTAAAACTTGAGCAAAGCAGGTGTTCTAAATACCAGTGACAGCATGTATCTACTAGCAACCCACAAGGAGTATTGACCGTTCAAATCCAGGGTGCGTTAGCGGGAGGAGTGAGCACTACTGCTGAGGAAGAAGTAGCCGAGTGCACATACTTTCACTGGAAATTGTAGAGGCGTGGATTTTATCCTGTGGACAGCTTGGAGTTGTTGACTAATTTAAATATGTGTTCAGGGAAAGGGAGAGAAGGTTCTGCAAATGATATTTTACATTAACAAGTCAAACTCCCAAATCTGCAACGGTTTGAGTATATCTGCAGAACACAGACCTACACCCCAGGATACATTTACCACCGTGATACATTTACATACTGGAATGACCACCGGGCTGTGGTATTGCAGCCCAGCCTCTTCCGACTCCAATTTTCTCACCTGTAAAATGCATATGACCTCTGAGGTCCCGCTTACCCTACACATCTATAATTCTGCTCTTAATAACTTGTGTAGACCCAACTTAGATGGTATCATTGACATCAAAATGTACTGGACTTGGGTCTATACCGTGAATATGAAGTAGTTAAACTATTAGAAATTTAACTTGACAGTGTAACTGAGGTTCCAAAGTAGATTTATTTAAATTGGGTCAACTATCTGCTTAGGACTTGTCTACTGTTTGAAAGGCACACTATTTTAGCTTGCATTTTTTTCAAACCAGTACTTTGGATTTATGTTAGAAACCCGATGCTTGTTTTGCATCTGTCCCAGTGCCCCTAGAAGCAGTGGACTGTCAGGCTTGCTGATATTTAAACACGTGGGAAATGCCCCTAGCTAACCCCAGTCATTGTATCTGACGGCTTATTGGGAACAGGGAGGCAGCCCAGGCAGGCAGCTGCATAATCAAGTACTGCACTCAGGCTTTTGTAAAGAGCACACTTTCAACCAAGTCTTACAGTTAACCATCGCTCCGGTGATAATGGTAAGCTGATCTCTTCAGCAGCTCGTGATTGCAAAATTATGAAGGATGTTGCAGAGAGAAGTTTTGTCTTGCCTATGTGACAAATCACACAAGGAATTTGGGATTTGGTCCGTCATTGGAAGTCGTCTAAGTCCCTCATTTTACAAGTGATGACACCATGAGAGACTCTGCTGCTTTCGAAATCACAACTACCTGCCATCCCTTCTTTAGTTCAAATTCTCTTACTGATGAGAACCACGGACTTTGCTTTTCACAAAAGTGTGCTTTCTTTACTAGTTTAATATGCTTAATATAGATACATTCTTCGGCAAGAGAATGGAATCTTGTGTGGGTGTACCAGCAAGTTATTCATTTAGCTACTCCTAAAGTAAACGTCCTCAGCGCTCTTTAATGCTGACTCTCCTGAACATTTATGTAAATTTTTTCAACATTCAGTCAGCAGCTTTTATTGAGCCGCTATTGTTCTCCTTTTCGAGATGAGTAAGTCATGTTCTTTGCTTTAAATAGCTTGATATTTCATTGAGGGAGGTGGACACTTCTAAAAAGCAACTGCAATTTAATATGACAAGTATTATAAGAGGGAAATATATGTAGGGACAAAAATGAGGAAGCAATTAGCTCCATCTGAGGTATGAAAGATAGAGAGCAAATGACACTCAAGCTCATCCTGTGACAGAAAGAAGTGGTTGTGGCAGGTACTTGAGGAGCGGGGGCTCAGTGTGGGAGAAGATATTTTAGACAGGGTAGTGAGTCAAAGTCACTGAAGCATGCAAGATATGGCATGTTTAAGAAGTAGTATAGTTGGAATTTATGAAGTCTGGATGCAAATAGATCTGGTGTGGATGGTGTGGAGGACTCATAATGTAGTTTAAAGTGTATGGAACTTGTTGTGTTAATCAGCTTCCTGTCACTCGAACAGAATAGCTGAGATAATCGACGTATATGGAAGAAAAGGTTTATTTTGGAGCACAGTCTTGCAGATTCCAGTTTGTAATCAACTGACCGCATTGCTTTGGGCCTGAGCAAAGCAACCTACCCAGGTAGCAACACACGCTAGAACAAAATCCTTCACTTCATGACCAGGAAGTAGAAAAATCAGGAGACTGGATCCATGATCTCCCTTGAGGACACACTCCCATGATTCAAAGACCTCCTACTAGGCCCTGACTCTTCCAGGTTCCATCACTTTCCAACAGTGTCACCCTGGAAATCAGCCTTTAACATATGAGTCTTTGAGTGACAATGAAGATAACAACCATAGAGCATTTACCTAATAGCCTTCTGTTGATGGTAGCCTATGGCGACTTGTGAATATCACATGGTTCAGAGAGGCAACTTTACAGCTTCCATGTTCAGGATGGACCGGACATGGGATGGAGAGAAGGGGGCGGAGATCTGGGGTATCCCTTCCCCTTCATATAAGAACAATGAAAAGCCTTACATGTATAACTAGCCCTGACTGCAGAAGGATAGCTTCATTTCTTTCTGTCTGTGTGTCTGGTTGTATTTGACATTAACCTCTCTCTAGAAGACACTGTTCTTAGTCCATTTTCTGTTGCTATAACACAATTCCACAGACAGAGTTATTTATAAAGAGCAGGAGTTTATTTGGCTCATAGTTCTTGAGTCTGAGATGTCGAAGAGCATTGTGATGGCATCTGGCATGGCCCTTCCTGCTCCATCGTAACACAATAGGGGGATCACAGGTGAGGGACCACGAGGTTTCCAACTTACGTCTCTCATACCCTGCTTATAAAGCTACTGATGCTATTAATGGGACCCTACCCTGATGGTTTCATTTAATCGTCATAAAGTTCAAAAGGTCCCACCTTAAGGTACTATTAAGTTATAACTGTTGATTAAATTTCAATATTGGTTTAGGATGGGATAAACATGCACATAAAGCACTTGTTATCTGTAGTAGTCTTCTTAGGTTGCTGTAACAAAATAACACAGACTGGATGGTTTAATAATAGAAATTCCTGTTCTTATTGTTCTGGAAGCCAGAAATCCCAGATTCTCAGATTCAGTGTCTAGTGTGGTGAAGTCTCACTTCCTCTTACTTATACATGGACCAATCTGGCAATCTGGGGTGTTCCTTTCCCTTCATATAAGGATCCCAGTTCTATTTAATCAGGGGCTTATCCCTGTCTCAAGTTTTCTTAGTTACCTCCATCAAAATCATAGTTCTATGTTAGGGTTTCAACATACAAAATCTTTCTTTTTGGGGGGAGATGCATACAGTTCAGTCCGTAACAACGTCTGATCTTCTTTCTTATTCTGTGTGGCCAGTAACTCATGGAAAGAAAGAGGTTTAATGAATAGAAACTGCAACGTGTAACTATCATTTCTGCAGATTCTCAATAAAAGTCAAATATTACATACGAAGATCCCAGCTCTCTCCAATATTCCCAATATTGTGACTCTTGCTATTTTTCTTCTTATCCTTTTGTTTTCCCCAAGAATCCAGAGTGCTGGTCTTACCTGAAATGCTGATGTTTGATCCTGCTCTTGGCGGCTTTGTCACCCAGCCCCAGGTGACCTTTACAAGACAGTCTGAACAGTCTACTGTACCTGATGGCAATTCTGGCTTTGCTCTCTATGCTTTTCTCTCTTCCTACTCTCACTCCAAAACAATCCCTTTTCTTCTCCAATCTCCAGGACCTTCTAGAAATAGCAAATCAACTTCTTTTATCTGATTTGTTGACGCAGGCCTTAGTCCTTCAGACTCAGTTCCTTTTCCTGCAACCTGGTAGGGCACAGGAGCTGAGCACGCCATGCCGTTTTCTAAGGTTCACACCTGAGAGGCTAATTGATTAAATGCCTGCTGAATGGATGCTAAAAATCAAGGTAATTGCCAGTGATGATTGGAGCTAGAAATAGAAATTGTTTATGGGCTCATCAAATAAAGCTTCATATAGAATAGAAGTACTACACAAATTTCAGGAGAATTTTGGAACTCTGGCTTTGCTTTTCTAAATATAATCTTGCATTTTAATAATATAAAATATTTATTGGGCATTGTTTATGGTTAAGAAGGTAATGTATATTAAATAGTATTGTTTTCACTTTAAAATAAGATAAAAATATATAGCTGTGATAAAGTATTGGATACAAACGAGTACATAATTATACAGTGCATTTCTAGCCCGTGTGACAAAGTCCGAGATGTTTGTAGAATAAGTACAAAAATGAGATTTTGTTTAATGCAGATTAATTCACAAATATATGTGCACAGAAATTTTAAGTAATTTCCTCGAGCTTTCGGTTCTATCTGGAGTAACACGTGCTTTCACGCCCTTGCTCCTAGTGCCCCTGACCTGTGCCAAGTGCTCATCCTCCTGGAAGACGCAAAGTGCTCATCCTCCTGGAAGACGCACTTAGAGATGTGGGGCTTCACAGGGAGGACCAGAGATGAACTTGCTTATTAAGGGTATTTTAGGAAAATTTTTAAAATTTCTAGTCTCTCCAGGATAAGTTGCAGCTACTTTGCTCTGCCTTGTAGTATGGAAAAAAAAACCTGCATACAACATTTAAATATGAGGGTCTTCTTGTCCTCTCATAAAACTGTATTTAGTAAACCAGTCAGGCTGGATTTGGCCTGTGAAACATGCCCGTCTCTGGAATCAATTTGGGAGTCATGCCCAGAGGTGCGTGCCAGTTAATATTAATTGTTAACTCAGCTGAGTTAAGAGAGTCCTGAAAGGATGATTGGGTCACGAGGAGTAACCCCCTCATGGTCACAGCTGAATGTGTGGCTAGCAGATGGGGGACGTATCTGGTATTCTTCCCTGTGTTCTGCTTTCTGCTCACCATGAAGTGAGCAGCTTCGCTCCAGCACTCCCTTCCACCATGATACATCTGTCTTGGAGCCTGAAACTAGGAGCCGGATTAAATTTCTTCTCCCTTAATTTGTGTATGTCAGGCATTTTGTTGCAGTAAAGGGAAAGCTGATCAGTACAGGGTGAAAATTAGATTAGCGTCATACACATAATAATTATAGAATTGAATAGTGAATAGATCGTGCAGATATTGTTCTCTGTTGTACTTGTGTGACAAAATTCCTACTCTGGTAAATGCACTTGCCTCCTGTAGCACATAAGTATTATTTGACAGAATCACAGGATTGTGCTGACTGGTTTCCATTTAAATACTTGACCACTAATTTCAAGTGAGTTCTTAGTGCTAGCCAGAGATCTACATTCATTTACCTAATACACTCATTACACTTCTCTCCTAGATTTTCATACGCTTTATCATTTTCATCCTGCCTCCAAAACCTTTGTAAAAGCCGTTGGAGGTGCGTTCCTCGATCTCCCGACAGGAGAACTTGTTTTTCAGCTGCAAGGAGCTTAGAGAGCTGAGAAGTCACTAGCCATTAGTTCTTTCAGAAAATGCCTCAGCTTTCGGGGTGAGGACTATTTCTTCTCTGGTAATCATTAACCGACGACTTGGAGACACTGACACCAGAGCTTCCACAACTTGAGCTCTTCAGTAAACGTCCAACTCCTTCCACTCGTCTTTGCCCTGGACCTCTGTTTCGGGTTGCGAAAAATTTCACGTCTTATCTCTGTCTGAGATTGCTCCGACCTTTCTTTTCACTGGTGCTCCAACCAACAGCCTAGTTTAATTTCCCAGATATGCAGCACACGATGAGGAAAAACATTAAAAGCTAGCTTTATTTTCTTCTGGTATCAGCATTTAAAACATATGTTATAGCAAAAGATTAAAAAATTTTAATGTTCCATCACGTTAAAGCAAAGCACTGAATCATCACGCAGCTCTGTTTTCTGCAAACTTCCCACTGCACCACAAGCATGGAGCCTTTCTCCCAGGAGACTAGAGCAGTACTTCCAACACCAAAGAGCGTCACTGACCAACAGATAACAGGGTGTGACAAGGACTGACAGCTATTTTCCACACTGTTCAGAATAGTAAGGGAGTTATGAACCTCCCTACGGGGCTTTGTATCCCCAGTGATTGTGCCTCAGCAATGGATTTATTGCATGTTATTTTTCTAACTTGACTCTGATACAAATGTAAATTTTGAAAGGGAAGGAAAGGGCTCAAGTCATTATTTAGTTCTTTGTTGATTGAATTGACACATTATCAACTGACTGCTTCTCATCTGATATTCACACATCTTGGATATATAATTCTTTCCAGTTCAGAGACTTGGCCCTTTGAATGTGAATCTTCTAGAAATCTTGCAAAGAGATAAAGATAAGTATTATTTTTGTCTCTAATGTGCAGAAAAATGAAGTTTATAGACGCTATGTGCTTCTTTCAACATCACAAAGCAGGGAAATACAAAAGCTGTTATTAGATCTTAAGTTGTTCAAGTCTGACCAAGGCCCATTCTATGCCACATAACTGAGAGATATTACTCCAGCCAACTACAGGAAGGCATCTGTGATTTCAGTCCAAGCTTTTATCAAATATGGTGTTGTGCAAATTAACAAATGCAGAATATTTATTTCTTTATTCTATTTGCATGAGGTGCAAAATAAAATAAATTATTCATTAATGAAAACTGCTTTGAAGTGTAAGACTTGCATTCTCTGCTGCCAGATGTTCAGAATCACCGCGAGCCCAATTCTGAGCAAAGGCTAATTTGACTGTAATTCAAACGAAGGTTCAGTGGATATAATGACCTAGAAATGAGGGAAACAGGTGAATTATACTATCCACCGCTGGCGTTTGGCTACCAACCAGGGTGAACTATGGAATAGACTCATCAGTAAGCCACTGGCCTTACTGTTAAAAACACATCCAGTGATTTTTTTGGGGGGTGGGGCACATGGAAACAAACAGAATTACGCAGTTAGACAAGTTATTTTTCCTTTTTGTAGTTCTCCAAGTGAGCAGAATAAATTCAGTGGGATTAGAATGTTGAATTTAGAATAAATTAATTAAACTGGTGAAACTTTGGGTAATTACACTCATCATATTTTAGAGGAAAATAAGGAGAGATTAAGGCTTATAGAAATATGACTTATTTGGGAGAAGGAATTAGGCAGGAAAACAGAGATATTTTAATTTGTTTTCACACAAGCAATGTGCACATATTATTTGCCGTAAAACGTGATTTGAAACAATACGGGCTATCAGATGAAAATCCTGAGTCAGAAACATCCACTCTGAACAGTTTAGTGTGTAGACTTCCAGCTATGTAGTTGTGCATACAGACCTTAGAATATAAACTGAATTTTGTTCTATGAATTATTCCCCACTCTATTTTTTACCAAGTGATGTGTACATATATATATATATATATATATATATATATATATATATGAACTTTCTATATCAGAGCATACATTATTATGTTTACATCTTTTAGTCTATAGTATGGAGGTTGCTAAAATTTATTCATCCACATCCTGATTAATAGACATTTTAGTTATGTCCCAAAAACGATGTGGTACACGTTTTGTTCCCTGCCTCTCTGTTCACATAAATACTCAGCAACCAAACTGCGAGTCTGAAGCACCTGTGGATTTCATCTTCCTGCAGAGCCTGCACAATTGCCCTCAGAAATGTCTACCCATTTGCTTTATCCCCAATTCTAGGTGATACTAAATGAATATTTGCAAAGTACATAACTTTGTAGCTTAAAATTTTTTCCAAACGAATGGACAAAACAATCTTATGCTTGTAATTCATTCTAGTTTTTATCTTTAATAATTACAATGATCGTAATTTCAGGTATGTATTGCTTATAGGAGCCTTCTGTAGAATATTTTTATGATTATTGACTCTTTTTCTGGTTGTCTCTGCATTTGGCTGGTTGGACCCTGTGTGTTCTCTGGACACGAATTCTCCATCTGTAGCTTGTATCTTACAAATTGTCTCTCAGCCTGCCACTCGTACATTCTTTGCCTTGTTGTGTCTGTCGTTCAATGGTGTTTATGTGCTCAAATCTATTTTCCTCTTCCCATAGCTGCTGGGTTTATATACACACAGCTGTTGCACTGTTGTAGGGTTCTGGGCTTTGTGTGTAGTTCGGAATGTCCCTTTTCACCTTGAAACAGTGAAAAGATTTCCTCAGTTTTTCAAGTATATTTAAAATCACACAGCTTCTCTTACTCAGATACTTCATTTGTATGGAATTTTATTTTTGACTGATCTCAGGACAGGACAGATAGACAATTGTCCTAAGACCATCTGATAACTATTTCCCTCATGCCTGATTGATTTATTTTATATCAAGTTACTCCACAAATTTGCCTTTGCTTTTTGGATTTTATTTTCTGTTCAAGTGATTTATTCTTCTAGTCTTTGGCCAGTGGTGTGTCTTCTTGATCAAAATAAGTTTATAGTCAGGGCAGATCTCCATTGCCACTGTGCTCTGTGAAATGCCATCTCTATTTTTATTCTTTTTTTGAATAGATTTTTGACTCAACCTGTGACATCCTATAACGAAAATACTCGATTTAAAAAAATTGTACTGAATTTATGGGTCTTCTCCAATTAAGTCCTCTTTTTCATTCTTAAAGTCCAACTTTGGTGCATGTATTTGGTCTTCCTTTTTCCAATTATGCATTTATATTTCATAAAAATTTGTGAATGTTAATGATCTAAACGTATTTCCAACTAACTAGGCAACAAAACAAGGTGAAATAAAGTATATCAATCTTCAAAACTATTCATTAAAGGCCACAATAAACATTAGAATGAATAAATGACAGTTGAGACAATAGCAGAAAACATTTGCAAATAATACATCTCAGGGATTAATATTTTAGCAACAAAATTGCAAATACTCTAATTAAAAATGAGCAAACAACTCCAGAAGAAATTTCTTCAAAGAAGATATACTAATGGCCAACAATCACATGAAAACACATCACTAATAAGGGAAATGCAAGTCAAAACTACAAATAGCTCTTCACATCCATTATAACTGCCACTACAAAAACAAATTAGAATGAAATTTCAAAATAAGAAGTATTGGCAAGGATGTGGAGAATTTGGAACATTTGTGCACTGTTGGAAATTTCAGTTGGTCTAGCGGCTGTGGAAAACAGTAACATGTTTCCTCAGAAAACTTAAAAGGAGAGGTACCTTTCAGTTTGGCAATTCCAATTTTATTCTGAAGAGTAGAAATCAGGATCTTGAACATAGACTCGTACACCTACACTCATAGTACCATTATTCATAAAAGATAAACTTATGTCCTTTGACAGGTCAACATATACAAATGTTATATACATACAATGGAATATTATTATTCAGCTTTAAAAGGAAGTGAAATTCTGAAACATGTTCTGACACAGGTGACCTTGGAGGACATTGTAGCAAGTGGAATAACCAGGCATGTAATGCCAAATATTTGTAGTTCTGCATACACGGGCTCTATAGAGTAACTCAATTTATAGAAACAGACAGGAATGGTGGTTGCCGGGCAACCAAAGTTGGGAGTTGGGGATTTGTTTAATAGGTGTAGAATTTAAGTTTTATGAAAGGAAAGTTGCTGAGGATTGGGTGCAAACACTGAGGATGTATTTAATGCTACTGAGCTGTGCACTTGAAAGGATTTCGCTGGCTGGGCCCAGGAGCATAGATACATGATCCCAGCACTCCGGGAGACTGTGGCAGGAGGATCAAAAGCTCAGGCCTAGTCAGGGCAATTTAGCAAATTGGCAAAACCCTGTCTTGAAATAAAGAAATGAAAAATAAAAGCGGTGTGAGGATACAGCTCGGTGTGACAGCCTTGCGCCCAATCCGCAGTACCACAATAAATAATAAATAAATAATAGATAAATAAATTAGATGTCAATTTCACATAATGTATTTTATTATAATTTTTTAAACTGGATTAATGATGCCTATGTTTTTGATGTTCCTTCTTAATTTTTCATTCGTTAATAGTCCTCCCTCTTGCTTTCTTTGTACCATATTTTTTCTTTTTTTATTAACGCTTGAATAAAATGACAGATGTGTTAATGTCTTTCAGTATGTTTGGGAAAATGCTGAAATTTCATTTGGGGAGTTTTTGATTTATATGTTTAAAATATTACTTGGTTCAGAAAGATTTGTGAATGCTCTATCTTATAGGTATATTGCATATTTTCCTCAACACTAAAAATTCTTCTCTGACCCACTGTTCAGCTTAGTGCTTTGGGATTTGAATTTTCCTTTGTGTGACTATTCATGCACTTTCTTTTTTCCCTACGTCTTTGACTGATATTTTCCTTTCTGTGCCCCACGATTTTCAATCAGTTTCTGTCTTAAAAGCATGGATTTGCCTCTTTTCAGTAGAACATGGCTAGATTTTAGAAATTAGACACTGGAAGTTTCCACTTGGAAATGGTGAGACTTAGCTCACACACATATTATTGGCATTACCGATTTGCTTGATCTTTATGTTGTCTGTTTATGTATTTTTGTTGGTTTTCTCCATCCTTGTTTCTTATCATTTTTTAGAATGATAGTAATGTCTTTATCCTGTTTTTTCTACTATATTTTTTTAATAGTTCAAAAATTTTAAATGTTTAAATTTCTTTCTATAGACACCTAAGATGAGTCACTATTTCTATACTCCTGTGATAGAAGTTCATTTTACTTTCAAGTGTCTCCAAAAGACTCCTGTGTAGTAGTCACCAGAATATTTTGTTCTAGATTATTATCATGTTTTGCCATAATGTAAAAACATTTATTCAGATGTAACCAGAATTTAACCTGACTTCTTTGTTCTGCACATATGTTTGTGATGACATCCCATTTCTCTTTTGTTGGTGTTAAAATACTTGATTAACCATTTCTTCCAAAATTGGCAAATAGTGTAATTTCCTATCCCCTGTATTTCCAATATGTTTTTAATATATATGCAAGTGAATGGTTATTGATTTTTAAGTTCAAAATCATTGACATAAGTAAAGTGATTTACTGAGGCTCTGGAAAGTGTGTCAGCTTGCCCAGTTTCTTGACAAGGTGGGTAGGCTTGGGAGCGTCTTCAATCTACTGCTAAAGCAAGTAGGGCCATAGGCTGGGGGTGAAGGGTCTTAGTGTATTTCTGTCATGGGAAATGCCACCTGCCCTCCCCGCCCCACAAATACACATGCTTCACATGCTTGTTGTACTTCACACAAGTCTTTTCTTGTTTTACTGCCAGGTTCCTGAATTACTGTAAGGAGCTATTACCAAGCAGACTATTTTTGGGTTTGGCCAAGGGTAAAACACTAGGTATGTTAGTGTGTGTGTGTATGTGTGTGTGCATCTATGAGGATTCCTGCAAAAAGAGTGACTTCCATGTTTTGAGTATTCTACATTAATTACCTTCAAAATTGTTTCAGGAATCTCTCAGGTTATTTGTGTTAATTTTTTCTGTAATCTTGGGAGTTTCTCTAATTCCATCATTTTCTTAGACATTATTTCTGATCTCACTTTTAGACCTCGTTTTCTCTTGTTCCATATGCCAGAAATTAAATCACATCTATTTCAAGAAAGTCCTCACAATTTCCGAGTCCACGCCTCTGTTTCCCTTTGTTTTTCAGCATTATTGTGTATGTGTGGGATTTGGTTGGTGGTGGTAGGATTATGTATAAAACATGTATGTAATCTTTATGTCATTTTTAGCTATTTGAGCACACATTCCAGTAGACCATGTGATGAGTATAACACCAGCCACTGTACTTCAAAATATGGCTACTCTTGCTTAAGTCTCCATTTTCTACCTATGTGATTGGCATTTCACACGTAGTTTTCTGTTTTGAGACAGCGCCTAAGTCTGTATTCTAGACTGGTCCTGAGCTCACTGCGAAGCCTAGGCTGGCCTCACATTCACAGCAATCCTCCTGCCTCAGCCTCCTGAGTGCTAGGATACCAGGCATGAGCCACCATGCCCAGCTTAAGTCTTGCACTTGCTTAGTAAGTGTTCTAACCGCTGAGCTACACACCCAGCTCACTGTGCACGTTATTTCTGATGCTCAAATACTACTAGAACAAAAGCTACATGTGGGCAGCAACAATATGGTATCTTGACCACTACCGTGCTACAGATGACTGGCCCTGAGCCTAATACGTGGCTCTTAGTAGTTACGGAGCACACTTGTTGAGAGAAAGACTAAAAAACCTACGAGGCAAGTACCTTTTTACTACTTGACAAATACTTAAATCCAAGCTCAGAAGTTTTCCCCATTATTTTCTTGATGAAAATTTTTGACCGTTCAAATACAGATCCCTCTGTGCTGAATTTTCACTTACGTTCCACAATACTGTTTTATACATGAAATACAGATTCAATAACACATTGGAAACTCTTGACTTGGGGAGACAGTAACTGTCTACATCACTCTGGCTTCTGCTTCCCTCCCTCTGACCCTCACCCTACAGCTCAGAGACCCACACCTTTCCTAGCTCTCCTCTCTCTCATGATTTGTAAAAGATCTCAATGATCTACAATAGTCTTCTAAGGGGTTATATAAAGTGAAACGCTAGAAAGGAGACAGGAGCTATTGTTCTGGACCTGACTCGAGCTCCGGTTTTTCTCTCTACGATGAAATTATACAACAAGGTTTGCCCGTGATGTGCCGCAAAACAACCTCTTCTCAATGGCAGTGGGCACTGATTTTTAAAATTTAAAATTGAATTTATTTAGATTTTGAAGAAATCACAAACGTATAGAAAAGTTACAAGTACAGTGTATTAGTCAGAGTTCCCCCCCCCCCAAATTATTGTTTTCATCAGTGAGTATTTGCAACGTATAATAATTATATTCAACTTAGGGAATTGGTATGTGTGCATGCCTCATCATAATCATTTTTCCTTCCTTTTCTTATTTCCACTGTCGCATTCACCATTTCCACTTCCATCCCCACAAAATCTACCCCCTTATTTCCTGCCATCACTCTTTTATTTTGCTCTTTTACTTATTTATACTTGGAATTTTCTTATTAGAGAAACCACACAATATTTAATCTTCTTGTCTGACTCATTGCACTAGGTGTGATGGTCTCAAGATGCATCTATTTTCTTACAGATGATTCCAATTTATCCTTTTTGTGTAGAAGTAGTACTCCATGGTATATGTATATCAGATTTTCTTTATACATTCATCTCTCGATGGGCATACTGGCTGTTTCCAATGGACGCTGATTTTAGAAGGAAAGATATGGCTTCTGTATAGCTTATATTTATAAGGCCTCAGGTTTCTGATTTATCACAAGTTCCAAGTTACTGCACAGCATAACATTGTGAGTGCAGAAAGCCAGTTTGTTTTAGGCCAAATATATTCAAGTGAAGACTCATTGTGTTCTATGCTCATTACCTTTCTCCTGGAGAATTCAATTACCTCCAAGACACTAACAAACAATATGACACGCAGCATAGCAAAGAACCAGGACATAATTTCGATCTGGCCATCCTTCTACTTTTTAATTTGTCCTTCTCTCCTGTCCCCTAGGCAGTGACTTTATCCTAGGATTCATTGCTCTTATAAATATTTTTTGGAGTACTGGGGATCACACTTAATGGTGTGCCACCACTGAACTATATCCCCATCTCTTTCTTTTGTGAATTTTCAGAGTCACCCGGGTGGGACTTGAACTTGAAATCCTCCTGCCTTGGCCTCCTTCACTGCTTGAGTTATAGCCATGTGCTGCGATGCCCAGCAAGACCTCATCATTCT